>JANAVB010026799.1:3786219-3857515 GCA_029216955.1 Iris pallida
ATCGACCCAATGCTGATGTTTGTCCTATGCCACGCGAAGTCGATCCCTGATAAGCTTCACCTTCTCGGTTGCATCCACAACCATTTGAGGTCCCAATAAGGCTCGCTCTCCAACGTCATCCCAAGATAAGTTAGTACGACATCTGCGCCCGTATAATACCTCGAATGGTGACATCTCAATGCTGGCCTAGAAATTATTTTGTATGCAAACTCTACCAAGTGTAAATGATCCTCCCAGCAACCTCCAAAGTCCATGACACAAGTTCGTAGCATGTCCTCAAGTGTCTGAATAGTCCTCTCTGACTGTCCGTCCATCTGAGGGTGGTATACAGTACTAAACTTGAGCTGAGTGCCCAAATTAGTATACAGACTCTGCCAGAAATGGGAAGTAAAGCGACTATCCCGATCTGAGACAATGCTCACTGGAACTCCATGGAGTCTAACAATCTGTCGTACGTACATCTCTGCTAGCTTCTCCATAGACAAACCCACTTTAAATAACAAGAAGTGGGCTGATTTGGTCAACCTATCTACGATGACCCAAATCGCGTCTTTTTCTTCTGGTGTATGCGACAATCCTGAAATGAAGTCCATCATAATATGCTTCCACTTTTACTCCAGAATGGGCAATGGCTGTAACAGTCCTTCTAGCCTCTGCCTCTCTGCCTTTACCTGCTGGCAGACCAAACATCTGGTTATGAAGCGTGCTAGCTCCCGCTTCATCCCATACCACCAGACATGCTCCTTCAGATCCCTATACATCTTGTTGGCACCCGGATGCATAGAGTATTGAGAACGGTGGGCCTTCTGCATAACCTGCTCTTAAAGGTCTCCACTGGGCTTACACAGTCTGAAACCGTACCTCAATGTGCCATCCTCTGTAATGACAAACTCATCAACCAGTCCTGCTCGAACCTGCTCTCGGATACACCGAAAAGCAACATCATCGAACTGAGTCGACTTGATCCTCTCTATCAAGTCCGACTGAATGTGCAGACCTCATATCTGCATCTCAACTCTCGGTACTATCACCTCGATCTTCAGGCTCTCCAAATCTGCTAATAAGTGACGATCTACCATCAAACACATGGCTATCAAATACCTATTCAAGGCATCGACAACCATGTTGGCCTTCCCTGGATGATACTGTAATGAAATGTCAAAGTCCTTCATCAACTCCAACCATCTCCGCTGCCTCATGTTGAGCTCCTTCTGTGTAAACAAATACTTCAAGCTCTTATAGTCTGTGAAGATCTCCACTCGCTCTCCATATAAATAGTATTTTTACAACTTCAGAGCAAAGATAACTGCTGCTAACTCCAAGTTATAGGTAGGGTAATTCTTATCATGCGGATGTAACTGCCTGAAAGCATAGACAATTACCTTTCCATGCTGCTGTAAGACACAACCTAAACCCTTCCCTGAGGCATCACTGTAGATAGTGAACCCGTCTGATCCTGATGGCAATGTCAGAATCGGAGCTGTCATCAACTGCTTCTTCAACTCATCGAAAGAGATCTGACACTCCTTTGACCAGATAAACTCTGCGTCTTTCAAGATCAGCCTAGTCAATGGCTCTGCAACCCAGAAGAAATCCTAAACAAACCTCCTGTAGTAGCCTGCCAATCCCAAGATGCTCCTGATCTCTGTAACTGAACTCAGTACTGTCCACGCCTCAACTGCTGTAATCTTTCTTGGGTCAACTGAGATCCATTTCCAGTCACAACATGACCTAGGAAATCAACTCGATCCAGGAAAAACGTACACTTTGAGAGCATGCCATAAATATCCTCCTTCCTGAGAGTCTCCAGACCCACTTTTAAGTGCTCCTCATGCTCCTCTGCGGTCTTCGAGTACACCAAGATATTGTCGATGAACACCACCACAAACTTGTCCAAGTACTGGTGGAACACCTTGTTCATCAGGTTCATGAACACCGTCAGGGCGTTAGTCAACCCAAACGGCATCACTACAAACTCAAACTGGCTATACCGCGTCCTGAATGCTATGTTCGGAATATCATCCCTCTTTATATTTACCTGATGGTAGCCTGACCTCAGATCAACTTTAGAAAATACCTTCGCTCCATATAACTGATCGTAGAGATCATCGATCATCGACAGCGGATACTTGTTCTTGATCGTAAGTGTGTTGAGTTCCCTGTAGTCGATACACATCTGTACCGACCCATCCTTCTTCGGCACAAAAAGCACCGGTGCACCCCATGGTGAAGAACTCGATCGGATGAAGGCCTTGTCCTGCAACTCATCCACCTGTTTCTTCAACTCCACCAACTCGCTATTGTTCACCCTATAGACATGCTGAGATATCGGCTCTGTGCCGGGCACCAAGTCGATAGAGAACTCAACATCTCTGTCCGGTGGTAGTCCTAGAAACTCCTCTGGAAAGACATCCACGAACTCTACTATCAATGGATGTGGCACCGTCTGCTCCTCTACTGAAACTCCACAGAAGACTCTGATGCTCTGCTCTGCCTCCCATCTGGCGAACTCGAACTCTGGCTCTCCTGGCACTCTAAAAAGAATTCTACCTCCATGACAATCTATGCTGGCATGATGTCTGCTCAACCAATCCATACCGAGTATAATATCGAAGTTCGGTAGTGGCATTACGAGCAAACTCACATCCAGTTCTAGGCCTCCTAATATAACTCTCCGATCCTTACAAATATCACTGACGAGGATGATGCCACCCCCAGTCGTGATCTTGCAAGTCCTAGGCAATAATTCAGAAGCAAGATAGTGTCTAATAGCAAAAGATACAGACACAAAGCTATAGGAATGTCACTCCCATTTTTCGTTATACGTATTTCTAGTGTACGTATGCAGATTTCGACCCGTATTTTATTTACTGTATTTTTGTATTTCTTTATGGCTTGCCTTAATGTATCTTGACTAGGGTTGACCTTGGGTTGATTTGGTCCAACTTGACTTGTTATGGATGGCTTGGTTTGGTTTATTTTGATGGTTGGTTCAACATGTTGAACCATCCCCTCTTTATAAATCCCCAACTACTTTCTCTCTCTTCCTTTACTCTTTATTACTTCTTCTTCTTCTTCCTCATAACTCTTTCCACCTACCAAGAAACCCTAGGCAAGTGCTAGCTTGTTTCATGAGAGAACTCATTTTTATTTGTTCCATTATTTTTCCTATATGATTTCAAGACACTTTAGAACTTGGCATTTTTCAATTTGGTGGATATTTTCTTGTAGATCTAAGTTTTGGTTATTTTTGGTTTTCTTGGGTTTTGATCTATTAAACCTCCTTATTTTTGAAAACTAAATATTCCATGTGGTAGAGAATTTCATTTTACCCAAATTTGACCATTGAAAAGTTAGATTTCGTTTTATTTTGACCGAGTTATGCAAATTTGAAGTTCATGAGTTCCATGGCCATCTTTCTCAGAGTTTTAGAGAAGATGAGCAGCCTGGCCGCATAGCTGCATAGTGCCTGGCCGTATAGCTGCATAGTGTTAGGCCGCATAGCTGTATAGTGCATAGCCGTATAGTACCTGGCCGCATAGCTGCATAGTGCCTGGCCGTATGGTGCCGCAGACCGCATATTTAGCTATTTTATGTCATATTTAGCTAAATTGTGGCCAGAATTTCTCCTAACTTCCAATATGAAAGTTGTAGATCTTTTTCTTGGCTTCAAGAATATGGTACTAGCTATTTTATGCAAGTTTCTCTTATTCATAATAATGTAGGGATAGAACACGATAATGGCCCGTCGTGGCGCACTCTTAACAAGTAACCTTGATATGATAATGACATGATCATGGCCCATTGTGGCGCACTCTTGACAAGTAAACCTGACATATAATCTTGAATGCTATTGCGACGACTATCTTGACATGCTGTGTAATAACTCGTCTTGACACCGTGGGTGATTGTTCTTGAATGTGCTTGTATAAGCTACCAGTCTCGTCTCACATCATGTCTAGGACTTGCATCCCTGGTTACCACGGTCAGGGATTCATGCTGAATCTGACTAGGTTAATTACTAGATTGATCAAAGTATCTCATATAGAGAGATGTTTCCAGTTACAGGCGATCCCGTTATCCCGGCCACACCAGATGGACTTGTAGCCTGCCGACGAGTAGGACACATTTTCAGTCCACTGTCATATGGGGCACTTCTTGAAACAAGTAATATGTACACTGTTATGTGTTGCACTCCAAGTCACCTAATAATTCTTGGTAACTCTTACATGAACCTTGCCTGGATAACCTTGATAGCTGTAGGGCTTGTGACTGCCAGAATATCTCATTATATCTTGCCAGTAACTAGGCTTGTGATAACCCTAGTTAGTTAAAGTATTAAGCCGTACTCTTTGCTTGGCCGTGAATATTGGATGGAGTCCAATCCTGTCTAGTCTTGTCTAGATCCAGCACATGTGTCACTCCCCACTCCCAGAATGTCTATTTTAATACGTGTACTGCTTAAATGTATTTATTTAATATTTATCATGTATTTGTTATGTATTTAATTCCTTTAATTTTACGCTAATTATTTTTCTGTATTTTATTTTCTGCTTTTGCTTTGCCTTAGGTTCGGCTTGGGTTGGTTTGTTTTGGTTTAGGATGGTTCATCATGAACCCAACCAACCCCCTACCTACCATCATCTCCATTTAAAGCCTAACCCTTTCTCTCTCTTTATTACTTCTCTTTTTCTCATTTATTTTTCTTCTTCCTCATAACTCTCACCACCTACCAAGAGCTTAGACAAGTGCATCTTGCTTCCGCATGAGAACCCATTTTTATGGTTTATTTATCTTCCTCTCGTGATTCTAAGATAGTTTAGAACTTGAGATTTTCCATTTTGAAGTTTTATTTTTGTAGATCTAGAAATTTGCTATTTTTAGATTTTGGTGGTTTTGATCTACCAAACTTCCTTAAATTCGAGTTTTGATCGTTCCAGGTTGTTGAGATTTGTGTTATACCCTATTTTGATCTATGGAAGTCCCATTTTAGGCTTAGATTGAGGTTTCACGGAAATATGGAGTACTAGAGGTTCTCTACGCCCACGTTTATACGTGCCCGTGTAATATCAAGCTCTACGCCCATGATCATTCGTGTCAGCGTGAATCTGGATTACGCAAGTCTATTCTGGCTTGGCGTATTTCCTTTACGCGTATTCTTTACGCGTAACAGTATTCCTTTACGCGTATTCATTCATGCGTAAACTTTAACCCTTTACGCATACAAGTTTTACGCGTAACTCTATTTTTTACGCGTACTCCCCTGGCTTGATTTCCTTTACGCGTATTCGTTCACGCGTAACGTTATTTCTTTACGCGTGTTCTTCACGCGTAATGTTCTTCCTTTATGCGTAACGGTACTTTCTTTACGCATACAAGTTCACGCGTGATGCTATTTCTTTACGC
Organism: Iris pallida; assembly: GCA_029216955.1. Taxonomy (NCBI): domain Eukaryota; kingdom Viridiplantae; phylum Streptophyta; class Magnoliopsida; order Asparagales; family Iridaceae; genus Iris; species Iris pallida. The sequence goes on from JANAVB010026799.1 coordinate 3,791,626, forward strand.
ATACAAGTTCACGCGTGATGCTATTTCTTTACGCGTACAAGTTCACGCGTGATGCTATTCCTTTACGCGTGACTCCAATTTACGCGTAACTCTATTTTTATGCGTACTAGATATAATCATGATATGTTAATATTTTTAATACCTATTGTTGTGTGGAATGTGCCCTGTGTCTTGATTGATTTATGGACACCCAGAATGACTGGAACTTAACCCTGAGAGTGATAGACTCGACCATACAAAATGCTAGTTGACTTTCATGCTTTTTCACGAATTGACATTGATTGTTACCTCGACTAATGATTGATCATGTGTTCCTAGTTGGAACTAAGAGACTGGCTAGTCGTCTTATTGAAATTGAATGAGACACGTTCATATTAACCATAAACCATTACAATCGACTAGCCGATCCCGAACATTGGCATATGGATACATGCAGACTTTAACTTGTTTCTATAAAAATAGCATGTGTACCTTATAGTCAAGACATGATTATTTTGTGGCTAGGTTTAATTGTTGCATTATGCTATATAAGACCTATAACCTAACCGCACGGGCATCGTTGTAGAGTTGTGCATATCGTACTCTGTACGAAAGTACTCATTCTGAATGACCATGATCCACGGCATGAGATTTCAATCAACATAGGGACTATTAGGTTAAATAAAATAACGATTGCATGGAGAGAATGGCTTCCCGAGTTCTTACATGGCAGCCATCTCGGGATAATTAGTGCCCTGACATGCCAGCTGGTTCCCACAGATACTGCAAATCTGCCACACGTACAGAGAGTGGTATCTGCTTATACTGTTACATATATTGATGACGGGCGTCCCGCTGGGACTCGTCAAATTCATGATTGGCGCAATTGATTATTGGATAGACTAGCCTTGCTTGTACATAGTAAGAACTGAGGAATCCCTTATTACATATTTCCAGGACAACTTGGAACTTACAGTTAGCAAACCGTAGTAGTTGTATTGCCGTTTAAATTGATTTGTTTGTGTACTGTACTAACTTCGTTAACTAACTGAGATGATCAGAATGTCAGGACATGACGGGTCAACTTCTGTCCTTGTTTGGTTGGGAAGTTGGTTTGAAGTGTCGTAATGTTGTGTGAATCCCAGTAGCAAGCGAAGACTTATTTTTTATATTCTTAACTCTTACCACTAGTTTTATTTCTTATGTTGTGCTTCCTTGTGGTACTTGCTATTAGAGGTCTAACTTCTCTGGTTTTGCATGGCCAGATTTAGATTCAGTTCCCGAGGACTCAGCTTACTTCTACCTCCAAGATGGTCAATACTAGAGGGATGATCGCAGAAGGACACGAGTTGGTTCATTGCTTCCCTGCTCATTTTGTTACTTACTTTATATTTTGTCGCTTGGCACCGACATGTTAGTCGGATAGTCTTGTACTTACTTTTACATAATTGTAACTAAGTTAGACTGCAGCTGAGTACGATTGTGTATACCTTGTTATATCATCTGGCTATATTTTGTAAAGCCAGACCTCAAGAACATTTTGACTGAGCATTTGGGATGCCTTACTGCTTTATCTTACATGTTCTCTATTACTGCTTCTTGATTGAATGATTGAGACAATAGATGTTGAGTAACCCTAGTGAGACTTTCATATAGTATGCACCCCCTCGTCTTTTGACAGCATTGATCGTATTATACGGTATTCATCTACCCGTAATACGTAGCTGGCTGAGTCACTCCCCCGCTCTCCGGTATTCTGGTTCTGGGGCGTGACAAGGTTTTAGTGGTGGCCCATGCCAGGTCTGATTTCAGACTTGTGAGGTATTTTAATTTATAGGATGTCTCAATCACACATGTTTTCCCTTGATCTCATGATTCGTTACTCTCGACCCTAGCTTGACATTCCAGTATCCTTTGACTTCATTGATCTTTCCTGTCCGATTGTTTGATTGCTCTCTTGTCCTTTTTCTTAAGGGCACCTCGTCCGTATCTGTCAGAACTAGACAGCAACAACAAGGGCAACATGAACAACATGACCAGGATGGCAGCAACAAAGGCCAGTACTACCTCAAGGGAACATCCAAGAAGAGGTGATAGTGGAACCAACAGCTGGACCGCAGTATCTAGAGGTTCCAACACCACCAACAGTTCTGTCTACCCCTATGGCAGTAGACACACCAGCCCCTCTGGAAACCATAAGAGGGATGATGGCTACTCAGCAACATCAGATGTTGGCCCAGTAACATATGCACACTCAGCTGCAAGAGCAGAATGTATTGCTCAACCAAGGATTGCAAACGGCTTTAGAAAGGGGAGTGAGGACTGATTCAGGGCCGTCAACCAGGTTCTGCAAGTACAACCCCCTTCGTTTTGAGGGCACGGAAGATGCCATTTCAGCAGATACATGGCTTAAGGACATCGAAGCTATTCTAACAGCAGCTAAGGTACCGACGGAAGAACGTGTGGATCATGCACGTCTTGTAAATCAAGATGTGTGAGGGTTTTACCGAATAGATGTCTCAATCAGCACTCGCATTTGATCTCTACTTACAGCTTCTAAATCTCCTAAAATCTTGACCTGATAACATGTTTGAAATCCTTGATCTATCTTGGTTCTTCCTTATTGTTCCCCAAGTCAATGCTTCGGTGGTATTGTTCCTACTGATCTGCTGGAAGAAGCTCAACCAGCACCCCAGTAGCAACAAGAAGACCAAGCCCAGCACTCGGGAGCAGCATCCCGAGCCATGCACTCTGATGACCCAGAGCCCCCAGTTCAGCCAGTCCAGCCTGCAGAGTCCAACAACAGGGACTTGATTGGACTTATCAGGGAATTACTTGCATCACAGGATCGTTGAGGTGATGTCATATACCAGACAGTACAGACAGCCATGGACAGAGTTGGTTATCAAGGTAACAGTACAACCAATAATTTTAAGCGCCTGAACCCTCCCTTCTTTGGAGGCAGCGAGGACGCAATTGCAGCTGATGCCTGGCTCCAGGACATCGAGATTATCTTGGACTTAGCCCGCACCTGGTGGACGATGTTAGCAGTTGGATTGGCGACGCCTATCCCATGGGCGACATTCAGTGACAAGTTTCAGATAAAATACTTTGATGAAGTGGCTGGATATGATCTGCAGACGAGATTTACCAATTTAAAGTAGATAAGCAGGACGATCAATGGATATGCGACCGAGTTTTCAAGACTGAGTCGGTTTGCTCCTACCTTGGTGGCAACCGAGTTGGATCGAGAGCAGTGGTTTCAGCAGAGACTCCACCTAAAAATTATTCTAGCTGTGGAGCAGTTCGAGCATCAGACTTTTGATGTTGTCTTGAAGGCAGCTAGAAGGCACGACTATACTTCGCAGAGGATCGTGGATCGAACTGAAAACAAGAAGAGGTCCCATGGACAGATGTGTCTGTCCTCAATACCAGTCCTGGCAGCTAGGGCTTTGTCGATTGGAGTTCCCCAATGGGCGAATTCAGTTACGTCGGTTCAGCATTCAACACCGACGTACCCTCAGCAATAGAAGTGGAGGCAGTCTTCTGTAATGGGCTGCACTCATTGTGGGAAGCCAGGACACATTGTTTTGGAGTTTCGCAGAGCACAGGGATTGTGCTTCGCTTGTGGGGCACCAGGCCATATGACAGGGTCCTGCCCGAATAGAGCCAGTTCATCATCATCGAACATAACTAGTCTATTGGTTAAGGGACCAGCCCCAGTACTAGTGCAGCAGTAGCAGTACCAGCCTCCGAGGCCATTGCCACCTCAGACACAAGCCTTTCAGTAGCAGAGACCACAACAGTATGCCCAGACCCAAGCTCAGATGTATAACCGGCATAGAGGTTTCCAGCATAGGGGATCAGCACCTAGAGGGCAAGGTCAGGCTGTAGTTCTGACCGTAGAGGGAGAGTTAGCTTCAGGTGAGGTAGTGGCAGGTAATATTCTCGTAAACTCTTTTTCAGCATCAGTATTATTTAATTCGGGTGCATCGCATTCATTTATGTCTGTACGATTTACAACACGAGTAGGACTGGAACCCGAGTCATTATCAGTAAGGCTCAATATACTTACTGGTAACAGTCTTGTGGGAGTAGATAGAGTCTTTTCCTCGTGTAGAATCGTAGTTAGCGGTAGAAAGTTTTCCGCTAGGTTGATAGAATTTTCGATGGCCGATTATGATGTGGTCCTAGGAATGGATTGGTTGAAGGATCAATACACAAGAATAGACTGCGATATTGGCAAGATTATTTTTGGTATTCCAGGCGAAGTAGAGTTTTCATTCTCTAGAGGTGAGGTATAACGTTCTCCCCCAGTCTTGCGGATGGCAGTAGCAGCAGCAGTTTAGTTTCCCAGAATTGTAGAAGAGTTTTCTGACGTATTTTCTGAAGAACTTCTAGGCATGCCTTCATAAAGAGAGATAGAGTTCACCATTGATTTGCTTCTAGGGACGGTACCGATATCAGAAAGAGTCTACAGGATGGCACCTTCAAAGTTGGAGATTTTGTATAAGATGAATGAATAACTCAGAACCAAGGGATTCATTCGTGCTAGCGGATCGCCTTGGGGAGCCCCAATGCTTCTTGTGAAAAAGAAGGATGGTACATCAAGATTATGTGATGATTATTGTACCTTAAACTCTGTAATAATCAAGAACAGATATCCTCTACCAAGGATATATGACTTATTTGATCAGCTTAGGGGAGCGGTAGTATTCTCAAAGATTGACTTGTGATTAGGGTACCATCAGATCAGAGTTAGAGAGCAAGACATCTAGAAGACAGCATTCAGATCAAGATATGGACATTGGGAGTTCCCTGTTATGCCATTTAGAGTGACCAATGCACCAACCGTATTCATGGACCTCATGAATCGTATCTTCAAGCATTATTTGGATCAGTTTGTGATAGTGTTTATAGATGACATCTTGGTCTATAGCAAGAATGAGGCAGAGCATGAGCAGCATCTCAGAGTAGTCCTTCAGATTCTCAGAGAGCACCAGTTGTACGTAAAGTTCAGTAAGTGCGAGTTTTGGCTTGACCGCATATCGTACTTAGGTTACATCATCACCAGAGGTGGAGTGGAAGTGGACCCCCAGAAGATAGTGGCTATAGAGTCATAACCAGTACCCAGTACAGTCGTCGAGGTTTGTAGTTTTCTTAGATTGGTCGGCTATTACCGGCGATTTGTTTCAGACATTGCTCGAATTTCAGCATCCATGACTCAGTTAACCCACAAGGATGTGCAGTTTGCTTGGACATCAGAGTATGAGAGTTCATTTGAGAAGTTGAAGCAGAGACTGATGACGGCCCCCATTCCCACTCTTCCAGATGGGACTGGAGGATTTTTAGTTTATTGTGATGCTTCCGGCTGAGGATTGGGATGCGTCTTGATGCAGCATGGTAAAGTAGTCGCTTATGCATCATGCCAGCTTGTGACCATGAGAGGAATTATCCTACCCATGACTTGGAGTTAGCAGTAGTAGTTTTTGCATTGAAGCTTTGGAGGCATTATTTATATAGAGATCGAGTGGAGATCTTCACCGACCACAAGAGTCTGAAGTAGGTATTTACCCAGAAGGATCTCAATATGCGACAGCAAAGATGGCTGGAGCTACTGGTGGATTATGACATCAACCTGCAGTATCATCCCGGGAAGGCCAACGTAGTTACAGATGCGTTGAGTAGGGGAGCCGGAGTTTATTTCCTAACAGCGCAACCAGAATTGTTAGTCGATCTTCAGAAAATGGAGATTGAAGTTGTTCTCCCTACTATTGTGGTACTAATGGCTAGCATACAAGTGCAGTCCAGTATAGTAGAAAGGATCAGGACAGCTCAAGCAGCAGATTTTAAGCTTCATCGGCTCAGAGCAGAGTGTGAAACAGGACGAAGACTAGAGTTATGTATTCATAAAGATGGTATTCTTCGACATGGGAGGCGTCTTTATTTACCCAGTAGTGATATCAGACAGGAGATCATGACAGAGGCTCACAGTTCACAGTATTCCATTCATCTCGGTGGCACGAAGATGAACCTAGACATCCGTCAGCATTTCTGGTGGAATGGCATGAAAAAGGAGATAGCTCGATTTATCTCTCGTTGTTTAGTTTGCCAACAGGTTAAGATTGAACATCAGAGACCAGCCGGACTTCTTCAACCTTTACCGATTCCGGAGTGGAAGTGGGAGCATGTCACCAGGGATTTTGTAACTGGGTTACCAAGATCTCCAGCTGGGAGAGATGCGACATGGGTTATCGTCGATCGTCTCACGAAGGTAGCTCATTTTCTCCCATTCAGAGTTGGTCAGTCGACGGAGCAACTAGCAGAGATGTACCTCAGGCAGATTGCCAGATTGTATGGAGTGCCCATCAGTATCGTATCAGACAGAGATTCGAGATTTATATCATACTTTTAGCGGAGTCTTCAGAAAAATTTGGGGACTCGTCTCAAGTTCAGTTTAGCTTATCATTCGCAGACAGATGGTCAGTCAGAACGCACGATTCAGACTCTTAAAGATATACTGCAATCTTGTACGTTAGACTTCGATGGTTCGTGGGAAGATTACCTGAAGCTAGTGGAGTTCTCCTATAATAACAGATTCCATGCTAGCATCCAGATGGCACCCTTCGAGGCACTATATGGTAGGAAGTGCAGATCTCTTTTAGCCTAGGATGATGTGTGCGAGAGGCAGATGCCTGGTCCAGAGATGGTTATGCAAACTATCGAGGTGGTTAGGCAAGTCAGAGATCACCTCCGAGTTGTGCAAGATCGCCAGCGCTATTGGGCCGATTCTCATCGGCGTCCCCTTGAGTTTTAAGTCGGCGACCACGTATTCCTTAGGATCTCGCCTACACGTGGCATCATTCAATTCAGCGTACGGGGAAAGCTTATTCCTAGGTATATAGGGCCGTTTGACATTATCGAGCGAGTAGGTGATGTGTCCTATCATCTCGCTCTTTTATCGTCGTTATGTGAGGTACATTACGTGTTCCATGTATCCCAATTACGACGGTATATCCCGGATCCGAGCCATGTCCTTGATCATTCGGAATTGGCTATTGGAACCAACCTTTCGTATGAGGAAAGGCCCGTATCCATATTGGACCGAAGAGAGAAGGCACTCAAGAACAAGACTATTAGTTTAGTCCGTATTGCTTTGGATCACCACTCTTTAGGTGAGTCAACATAGGAGCGTGAGGATGATATCCGCTCACGATAGCCACACATGTTTGACTCATAAGGTATAATGTCTTCCTTATGCCTTATGCTTTTAAATTCCTTGCTTGCATGAATGATTGCTTTATTGGTTCTACTCGTAGATGGCTTGTGCTTTAGTATAGCTTGCCCCGACATCTCTAGCCTCTTGATTAAATTCCAAGGACATAATTATTTTAAGGTGGGTAGAGTTGTCACTCCCGTTTTCCGTTATACGTATTTCCAGTGTACTTAAATGGATTTCTACCGGTATTTTATTTACTGTATTTCCGTATTTTTTTTATGGCTTGCCTTGATGTATCTTGACTAGGGTTGACCTTGGGTTGGTTTGGTCCAACTTGACTTGTTATGGATGGCTAGGTTTAGTTTATTTTGATGGTTGGTTGAACATGTTGAACCATCCCCTCCCTTTATAATCCCCAACTTCTTTCTCTCTCTTCATTTACTCTTCATTACTTCTTCTTCTTCCTCATAACTCTTTCCACCTACCAAAAAACCCTAGGCAAGTCCTAGCTTGCTTCATGAGAGAACTCATTTCTATTTGTTCCATTGTTTTCCCCACATAATTTTAAGACACTTTAGAACTTAGCATTTTTCAATTTGGTGAATATTTTCTTGTAGATACAATTTTTGGTTATTTTTAGTTTTTTTGGGTTTTGATCTATCAAACCTCCTTATTTTTAAAAGCTAATTGTTCCATGTGGTAGAGAATTTTATTTTACCCAAAGTTGACCTTTGAAAAGTTAGATTTCGTTTTGTTTTGACCTAGTTATGCAAGTTTGAAGTTCATAAGTTCCATGGCCATCTTTCTCGAATTTTTGGAGAAGATGAGCAGCCTGGCCGCATAGCTGCATAGTGCCTGGCCGTATAGTGCTTGGCTGTAAAGCTGCATAGTATCTGGCCACATAGTGCCTGGCCGTATAGCTAGTGCATAGCCGTATAGTGCCTGGCCGCATAGTGCATGGTCGCTTAGCTACATAGTGCCTGGCCGCATAGCTGCATAGTGCCTGGCCGCATAGCTGAATAGTGCCTGGCCGCATAGCTGCATAGTGCCTGACCGCATAGTGCTGCAGTCCGCATATTTGGCAGTTTTATGTCCTATTTGGCTGAATTGTGGCCAAAATTTCTTCCAACTCCCAACATAAAAGTTGTAGATCTTTTCCTTGGCTTCAAGAATATGTTACTAGCTATTTTATGCAAGTTTCTCTCATTCATGATAATGAAGGGATAGAACACGATAGTGGCCCATCGTGGCACACTCTTAACAAGTAACATTGACATGATAATGACATGATCGTGGCCCGTCGTGGCGCACTCTTGACAAGTAAACATGACATGTAATCTTGAATGTTGTTGCGACGACTATCTTGACATGCTGAGTAATAACTCGTCTTGACACCATGGGTGATTGTTCTTAAATGTACTTATATAAGCTACCAGACTCGTCTTGCATCATGTCTAGGACTTGCATTCCTGGTTACCACGGTCAGGGATTCATGCTGAATCTGACTAGGTTAATTACTAGATTAATCAAAGTAGCTCATATAGAGATATGTTTCCAGTTACAGGCGATCCCGTTATCTCGGCCACACCTGATGGACTTGTAGCCTGCCGACAAGTAGGGCACATTTCCAGCCCACTGTCATATGGGGCACTTCTTGAAACAAGTAATATGCACACTATCATGTGTTGCACTCCAAGTCACCAAATAATTATGGATAACTCTTACATGAACCTCGCATGGATAACCTGGATAGCTGCAGGGCTTGTGACTGCCGGAACATCTTATTGCATCTTGCTAGTAACTAGGCTTGTGATAACCCTAGTTAGTTAAAGTATCAAGCCGTACTCTTTGCTTTGCCATAAATGTTGGATGGAGTCCAATCCTGTATAGTCTTGTCTAGATCCAGCACATGGCTATCTCAGGACATGCTTGCTTACGCTTTACTCTTAGCAATAAATGGATAGAGACCCGATTCTGTTCAGGCGAAGGGTTACAACCTCGGTCCTTGTTTGGTTTAAGGATTGTAACTTGGCTTCCGGAATAGTTCTCCGTCCTCTCGTCATTTGTTGCCTTGTTTATATTTCATGTCTTCTTATTACTATTCTTTTTTATGTTCTAACATGCTGGTTTTAGTTCTTCAGTGAAGCATCCCTTGTGGCACTTGCTCTTTCTGGGGTCTGACCCAGCTGGTTTTGTATGGCCAGATTTTGGAGAAGCACCCGAGGATCTCCCAGCCTTCAAGCTAGATGGTGAACACTAGAAGAAACCTTGGCAACGAGTGGGTTTTTATTTTGCTCTCCCGCTCTATTGTAAAATTATTCTTTTTAGGCGTTTAGCCGCCGAGCAAGTGTTAGCTCGTATTGAATACTTATATTTCTTATCTGCCTAAGGGCTGTAACATGTTTGACAAATCCTAGGTTGATCATGTTTGACTGAAACTCTTGCTAGTCCTCGTATTTTATACGACTAGCTTCATGATCATCTGTATATGAAATGTAAGGGATGCCTTACTATTGAATATCTGATGGTCTAACATCTTGTAACTATTATTACTTACTTAAGATTGAGACACTAGGCTTGTTCTTGACCATAAGAGACTGATGGCTTGTAGATAAACCCTCATACATCTAGATAGCCGTGACCGTATATCGTGGTGGATTATACTTCTATATACATAGTTGGTTGTGTCTGTCCCCCTCTCTCCACTATTCTAGTTCTGGGGTGTGATACGGTTAAAGTGGTGGCCCATGCATGTCTTGTAAATCAAGATGTATGAGGGTTTTACCGAATAGATGTCTCAATCAGCACTCGCCTTTGATCTCTACTCACGGCTTCTAAATCTCCTGAAATCTTGACCTGATAACATGTTTAAAATCCTTTATCTATCTTGGTCCTTCCTTATTGTTCCCCATGTCATTGCTTTAGTGGCATTGTTCCTACCGATCAGCCGAGTGGAGCTCAACAAGCACCCCAGCAACAACAAGAAGGCCAAGCCCAGCACTCGGGAGCAGCATCCCGAGCCATACACGCTGATGACCCAGAGCCCCCTGTTCACCCAGTCCAGCCTGCAGAGTCCGACAACAGGGACTTGATTGGACTTATCAGGGAATTGCTTGCATCACAGGATCGTCGAGGTGATACCCTGTACTAGACAGTACAGACAACCATGGGCAGAGTTGGTTATCAAGGTAACAGTACAGCCAACAATTTTAAGTGCCTGAACCCTCCCTTCTTTGACGGCAGCGAGGATGCGATTGCAGCTGATGCCTGGATCGAAGACATCGAGGTTATCTTGGAAGCAGCTATGACTCTAGAGGAAGAGAAGGTGGCTGTAGTGCGCCTACAGTTATTGGACTTAGCCCGCACCTGGTGGACGATATTAGCTGTTAGATTGGCGACGCTTGTCCCATGGGTGACATTCAGCAACAAGTTTCAGATCAAGTACTTTGATGCAGTGGCTCGATATGATATGCAGACGAGATTCACCAATTTGAAGCAGTTGAGCAGGACGGTCAATGGATATGCGGCCGAGTTTTCAAGACTAAGTCGATTTGCTCCCACCTTGGTGGCAACCGAGTTGGATCGAGCACAGCGGTTTCAGCAGGGACTCCACCTAAAAATTATTTTAGCTGTAGAGCAGTTCGAGCATCAGACTTTTGATACTGTCTTGAGGGTAGCTAGGAGGTACGAGTATACATCGCAGAAGATCGTAGACCAAACCGGAAGCAGGAAGAGGTCCCATGGGCAGATGAGTTTGTCCTCAGCACCAGCCCCGGCAGCTAGGGCTTTGTCGATTGGAGTTCCTCGAAGGGCGAATTCAGTTACGTCGGTTCAGCATTCAACATTGACGTACCCTCAGCAACAGAAGCAGAGGCAGTCTTCCGCAATGGACTGCACTCATTGTGGGAAGCCAGGACACGTTGTTTTGGAGTATCGCAGAGCACATGGATTGTGCTTGGCTTGTGGGGTACTGGACCACATGATAGGGTCCTGCCCGATTAGAGCCAGTTCATTATTGTCGAACCTAACTAGCAGTTAGGTGTCCATCCCCAGCACCAGTGCAGCAGCAGCAGTAGTACCAGCCTCCGAGGCCATTGCCACCTCAGGCACAAGCCTTCCAGCAGCAGAGGCTACAGCAGTATGCCCAGACCCAAGCTCAGATGCAGAACCGGCAGAGAGGTTTCTAGCAGAGGGGACCAGCACCCAGAGGGCAAGGTCAGGCTATGGTTCTAACCGTGGAGGAAGAGTTAGCTTGATGTGGGGTGGTGGCAGGTACCATTCTCGTCAACTCTTTTCCAGCATCAGTATTATTTGATTCGGGTGCATCGCATTCATTTATGTCTGCACGATTCGTAACACGAGTAGGACTAGAACCCGAGTCATTATCAGTAAGGCTCAATATACTTACTGGTAACGGTCTTGTGGGAGTAGATAGAGTCTTTTCCTCGTGTATAATTTTAGTTAGCGGTAGAGAGTTTCCTGCTAGGTTGATAGAATTTCCGATGGCCGATTATAATGTGGTCCTATGAATGGATTGGTTGAAGGATCAATACGCAAGAATAGACTGCCATATTGGCAGGATTATTTTTGGTATTCTAGGTGAAGTAGAGTTTTCATTCTCTAGAGGCGAGGTAGAACCTTTTCCTCCAGTCTTGCGGATGGCAGTAGCAGCGGCAGTTCAGTTTCCTATAATAGTAGAAGAGTTTTCTGACATATTTTTAGAAGAACTTCCAGGCATGCCCCCAGAGAGAGAGATAGAGTTCACCATTGATTTGCTTTCAGAGACGGTACCGGTATCAGAGAGAGTCTACAGGATGGCACCTTCAGAGTTGGAGATTTTGTACAAGATGATTGAAGAACTCAGAACCAAGGGATTCATTCGTGCTAGCAGATCGCCTTGGGTAGCCCCATTTCTTTTTATAAAAAAAGGATGGTACGTCAAGATTATGTGTTGATTATCGTACCTTGAACTCTGTAACAATCAAGAACAGATATCCTCTACCAAGGATAGATGACTTATTTGATCAGCTCAGGGGAGCGACACTATTCTTGAAGATTGACATGCAATCAGGGTACATCAGATCAAAGTTAGAGAGCAAGACATCCAGAAGACAACATTCAGATCAAGATATGGACATTGGAAGTTCCTTGTTATGCCATTTAGAGCAACCAATGCACCAGCCGTATTCATGGACCTCGTGAATCGTATCTTCATGCATTATTTGGATCAGTTTATGATAGTGTTTATAGACGACATCTTGGTCTATAGCAAGAGTGAAGCGAAGCATGAGCAGCATCTCAGAGTAGTCTTTCAGATTCTCAGAGAGCACCAGTTGTATGCGAAGTTCAGTAAGTGCGAGTTTTTTCTTGACCGCATATCGTACTTGGGTCACATCATCACCGGAGGTAGAGTGGAAGTGGATCCCCAGAAGATAATGGTTATAGAGTCATGGCCAGTACCCAGTACAGTCGCCGAGGTTCGCAGTTTCCTTGGATTGGCTGGCTATTACCGACGATTTATTTCAGACTTTGCTCAGATTTCAGCACCCATGACTCAGTTGACCCGCAAGGATGTGCAGTTTGCTTGGACAGCAGAGTGTCAGAGTTCATTTGAGAAGTTGAAGCAGAGATTGATGACGGCCCCCATTTTCACTCTTTCAGATGGGACTGGCAGATTTTTAATTTATTGTGATGCTTCCGGCAGAGGATTGGGATGTGTCTTGATGCAGCATGGTAAGGTAGTCGCTTATGCGTCATGCCAACTTTATGACCATAAGAGGAATTATCCTACCCATGACTTGGAGTTAGCAGCAGTAGTTTTTGTATTGAAGCTTTAGAGGCATTATTTATATAGAGATCAAGTGGAGATCTTCACCGACCATAAGAGTCTGAAGTATGTATTTACCCAGAAAAATCTCAATATGCGTCAGCGAAGATGGCTAGAGCTACCGGTGGATTATGACATCAACCTGCAGTATCATCCCGGAAAGGCCAACGTAGTTGCAGATGCGTTGAGTAGGAGAGCCGGAGTTTATTTCCTAACAGCGCAACCAGAATTGTTATCCGATCTTCAGAAGATGAAGATTGAGGTAGTTCTCCCCACTAATGTGGAACTGATGGCCAGCATGTAAGTGCAGTCCAGCATAGTAGAAAGGATCAGGGCAGCTCAGACAGCAGATTTTAAGCTTCAGCGGCTCAGAGCAGAGTATGAAGCAGGACGAAGACCAGAGTTATGTATTCACGAAGTTGGTACTCTTCGATATGGGAGGCATCTTTATGTACTCATTGGTGATATCAGACAGGAGATCATAACAGAGGCACACAGTTCATAGTATTCCATTCATCCCAGTGGTACGAAGATGAACTGAGACATCCGTCAGCATTTCTGGTAGAATGGCATGAAGAGGAAGATAGCTCGGTTTGTCTCTCGTTGTTTAGTTTGCTAACTGGTTAAGGATGAACTTTATATACCAGCCGGACTTCTTTAACCTTTACCGATTCTGGAGTGGAATTTGAAGCATATTACCATGGATTTTGTAACTGGGTTACCTAGATCTCCAGCCGAGAGAGATGCTATATGGGTTATCATTGATAGTCTCATAAAGGTAGCTCATTGTCTCCCATTCAGAGTTGGTCAGTCGACGGAGTAGCTAGCAGAGATGTACCTTAGGCAGATTGTCAGATTGCATGGAGTGCCCGTCAGTATCATATCAGACAGAGATTCGAGATTCACATCGCACTTTTGGCAGAGTCTTCAGAAGAATTTGGGGACTCGTCTCAAGTTCAGTTCAGCTTATCATCCGCAGACAGATGGTCAGTCAGAATGCACGATTCAGACTCTTGAAGATATGTTGCAATCTTGTACGTTGGACTTCGGTGGTTCGTGGGAAGATCACCTGCACCTAATGGAGTTCTCCTATAACAACAGTTTCCAAGCTAGCATCCAGATGGCACCCTTCGAGGCACTATATGACAGGAAGTACAAATCTTCTTTAGCCTGGGATGATGTGGGCGAGAGGCAGATGCTTGGTTCGGAGATGGTTATGCAGACTATCGAGGTGGTCAGGCAAGTCAGAGATCACCTCCGAGTTGCGCAAGATCGCCAGCGCCATTGGGCCGATTATCATCGGCGTCCCCTTGAGTTTTCAGTTGGAGACCACTATTCCTTATGATCTCGCCTACCCGTAGCGTCATTCGATTCGGCGTACGGGGAAAGCTTAGTCCTAGGTATATAAGGCCATTTCACATTCTCGAGCGAGTAGGTGATGTGTCCTATCGTCTCGCTCTTCCGTCGTCGTTACGTGAGGTACATGACGTGTTCCATGTATCCCAATTGCGACGGTATATCCTGGATCCGAGCCATGTCCTTGATCATTCAGAATTGGTTGTTGGAACCAACCTTTCGTATGAGGAAATACCCATATCCATATTGGACCGAAGAGAGAAGGTACTCAAAAACAAGACTATTAGTTTAGTCCGTGTTGCTTGGGGTCACCACTCTTTAGGTGAGTCAACGTGGGAGCGTGAGGATGATATTCGCTCGCAAAAAACAAACCTATTTGACTCATATGGTATAATGTCTTCCTTATGCCTTATGCTTTTAAATTTCTTTCTTGCATGAATGATTGCTTGATTGGTTGCTAGTCGTAGGTAGCTTGTGCTTTTGTATAGCTTGCCCCGACATCTCTAGCCTCTTGATTAAATTCTGAGAATAGAATTCTTTTAAGGTGGGTAGAGTGGTCACTCCCGTTTTCCGTTATACGTATTTCCAGTATACGTATACGAATTTTGACCTTTATTTTATTTACTGTATTTTCATATTTTTTATGGCTTGTCTTGATGTATCTTGACTAGGGTTGACCTTGGGTTGGTTTGGTCCAACTTGACTTGTTATGGATGGCTTGGTTTGGTTTATTTTGATAGTTGTTTCAACGTGTTGAACCATCCCCTCTCTTTATAAACCCCCAACTACTTTCTCTCTCTTCGTTTACTCTTCATTACTTCTTCTTCTTCCTCATAACTCTTTCCACCTACCAAGAAACCCTAGGCAAGTGCTAGCTTGCTTCATGTGAGAACTCATTTCTATTTGTTCTATTGTTTTCCCCACGAGATTTTAAGACACTTTAGAACTTGGCATTTTTCAATTTGGTAGATATTTTCTTGTAGATCTAAGTTTTGGTCATTTTTGGTTTTCTTGGGTTTTGATCTATCAAACCTTCTTATTTTCAAAAACTAATTGCTCCATGTGGTAGAGAATTTTATTTTATCCAAATTTGACCTTTGAAAAGTCAGATTTCTGTTTGTTTTGACCGAGTTATGCAAGTTTGAAGTTCATGAGTTCCATGGCCATCTTTCTCGAATTTTTTGAGAAGATGAGCAGCTTGGCAGCATAGCGGCATAGTGCCTGCCCGCATAGTACCTGGCCGCATAACTGCATAGTGTCTGACTGTATAGTGCCTGGCCGTATAGCTGTATAGTGCATAGCTGTATAGTGCCTGGCCGTATAGCTACATAGTGCCTGGCCGCAAAGCTACATATTGCCTGGCCGCATAGTACTTGGCCGCATAGCTGTATAGTGCCTTGCCGCATAGTGCCTGGCCGCATAGCTGCATAGTATCTGGCCGTATAGCTGTATAGTGCCTGGCCGCATAGTTGTATAGTGCCTGGCCGCATAGTGCCGCATACCGCATATTTGGCTGTTTTATGTCATATTTGGCTAAATTGTGGCTAGAATTTCTCCCAACTCCCAACATAAAAGTTGTAGATCTTTTTCTTGGCTTCAAGAATATGTTACTAGCTATTTTATGCAAGTTTCTCTCATTCATGATAATGTAGGAATAGAACACGATAGTGGCCTGTCGTGGCGCACTCTTAACAAGTAACCTTGACATAATAATGACTTGATCGTGGCCCGTCATGGCATACTCTTGGCAGGTAAACCTGATATGTAATCTTGAATGTTGTTACGATAGCTATCTTGACATGCTGACTAATAACTCGTCTTGACGCCGTGGTGATTGTTCTTGAATGTGCTTGTATAAGCTACTAGTCTCGTCTCGCATCATGTCTAGGACTTGCATCCTTGGTTACCACGGTCAGGGATTCATGCTGAATCTGACTAGGTTAATTACTAGATTGAACAAAGTAGCTCATATAGAGAAATGTTTCCAGTTACAGGCGATCCCATTATCCTGGCCACACCTGATGGACTTGTAGCCTGCCGACGAGTAGGGCACATTTCCAGTCCACTGTCATGTGGAGCACTTCTTGAAACAAGTAATTTGCACACTGTCATGTGTTGCACTCCAAGTCACCTAATAATTCTTGATAACTCTTACATGAACCTCGCCTGGATAACCTGGATAGCTGCAGAAACATCTCATTGCATCTTGCTAGTAACTAGGTTTGTGATAACCCTAGTTAGTTAAAGTATCAAGCCGTACTCTTTGCTTGGCCGTGAATGTTGGATGGAGTCCAATCCTTTATAGTCTTGTCAAGATCCAGCACATGGCTATCTCAGGACATGCTTGCTTACGCTTTAATCTTAGCAATAAATGGATAGAGACCCGATTCTGTTCAGGCGAAGGGTTACAACCCCGGTCCTTGTTTGGTTTAAGGATTGTAACCTGGCTTTCGAAATAGTTCCTCGTCCTCTCGTCATTTGTTGCCTTATTTACATTTCATGTCTTCTTATTACTATTCTTGTTTATGTTCTGACATGCTGGTTTTAGTTCTTAAGTGAAGCCTCCCTTGTGGCACTTGATCTTTCTGGGGTCTGATCCAGCTGGTTTTGTATGGCCAGATTTCGTAGCAGCACCCGAGGATCTTCCAGCCTTCCAGCCAGATGGTGAACACTAGAAGAAACCCTAGCAACGAGTGGGTTTTTATTTTGCTCTCCCGCTCTATTGTAAATTATTCTTTTAAGGCGTTTAGCCGTCGAGCAAGTGTTAGCTCTTGTTGAATACTTATATTTTTTTGTCTGCCTAAGGGCTATCACATGATTGACAAATCCTAGGGTTGATCATGTATGACTGAAACTCTTGCTAGTTCTCACATTTTGTACGACTAGTCTCATGATCATCTGTATATGAAATGTATGGGACGCCTTACTATTGAATATCTGATGGTCTAACATCTTGTAACTATTATTACTTGCTTGAGATTGAGACACTAGGCTTGTTCTTGACCATAAGATACTGATGGCTTGTAGATAAACCCTTATACATCTAGACAGCCGTGACCGTATATCAAGGTGGATTATACTTCTTTATACGTAGCTGGCTGTATCTGTCTTCCATTCTCCAGTATTCTGGTTCTGGGGCGTGACAGGGAAGCACCAATGCAAAAGCTAGAATGGAGTCGAGGAGAACAGAACCTGCAATCAGATCTCCAATGGCCTCTGTATCCTCCGCTGTCATGGCAAAAGCTCGCCCCTGCTGGCCTCCCCTGGCCTGCTGCTGGTGCTGGATGAACCTCTGCTGATGTGTCTGCAACGGTGGTCCCTTTTGCTGCCCTGTCGGAGCCTTGGCTCCTGCTCCCTGAACTGTACGTCCAAAAGACTGGGGACACTCACTCAGCTGATGCTCCGCTGAGCCGCACAGTAGACACTTGCATAGCCTCTTTCTGTAGTCGTTCCACCCATGCCCCGGCTTCTTGAAGAAGGTGCAACTGGTGGCCTACTGATGCCGGGGTGCCTGCTCTTGCTGCCTCGGATGCTCTTGCTGCCTCGGATGAGTGTACATGATTACACATGAGAATATGTGTATCCATGAATAGATATAAGCCAATGAGTATATGATGCACATGATAAAGTACATAAACATGAAATACCCGATGCACCCGCTTGGGGATAACATCTTATGAAAAGATCTATATAGTACTAATCCGTGATAACATTGTAACAACATCAAGTAAAGTAATCTAGAGCAAGAATATAAGTCCTAGCAAGTATGAAACAATCAGAGAATATACTCGCCTGAGAACCTGAACGACTGAAAAGTCATAGATGTCCGTACAGGAGTAACTGAATCCTATTTAGAACAACACATGTCACAATGTATCCAAGATGGTAATAATGAAGTTTACAATACATTCTATATGATTCTAGGTTATTCTAGGCCAAAGTCAACTCTTGGTCAACTTTGGTCAATAATCTAGTCAAACTAGGTCAACTCTAGTCAACTAGTCTATGGTTTAGCCAAGTACAAGTCTATGAGTCCACTAGGCCTATCTATCCAATACTTAAGGTCAACTAGCCTAAACAAGTTTCTATGGATATAAGCCACAATCAAATACTAAACTAGTGTATATAGGGCAAAGTCTAGTAGGAAGCCTACTTAACATAGGTTCACCATATATCACATACATCAGTTAATACATACTTATATACACATTCATTCCTATCATACATACATGCACTATATATATACACAAGGTTATACATTACACACACACACACACACACACACACAAACTATATATATATATATATATATATATATATATATATATATATATATATATATATATATATATATATATAAAATATATATATATATATATATATATATATATATATATATATATATATATATATATATATATAAGGGGAAAAAGGAAAGCAAGTATATATGAATGTGTGTGTGTACTGTAAGGGGTGTGCTGTACAAAGACTGCCCAACTGAGAGTAACCTCAGTAAACAGAACTGAGCATAGCCAAACACAATATCATATAAGAACTATATATATAATATACTAACATATACATTTAGATACATAGGAAACTTTATATATATACTAATATATATTCAAAACCTACCATGTAAACTATATAACAAAACTAACTAATCCAAATCTCAAAACTGGGAATAATACCAACAACCACACAAAATCTGAGAACAATAACCTCAATATAGATATAAGAAGGATATATATATATATATATATATATATATATATATATATATATATATATATATATATATATATATATATATATATACACACTATGCATACATAGATATAGATATAGGAAAAATGTATATAAAGAGAATATATATAACCAAATAACATTTAAACCTAACAATTAACTTTCAAACATACCTACTGAATCAACAACTGGAGTTAAACAAAAACCTAATCAACTCAGAAAAATACCAAAACTGGAAATATCCTAAAATCTGGAAAACAACAGTTAATATGTAAACATCATTTTGAAACCCAAATTCATCAAGTAAACTCGAAATTGAAATAGGAAATAAGTGCCACAATGTATTGTCAAACCCCACGTTCCCAATATGTCCAAGAACTGGACACAAAGGTGTCAAAACACACAAAATAACAAGTATCAGAAACAGTGCTAAGACAATGCTCGTGCGGCCATGTCGAGCTCCCTAGCTCTCCACGTGTCCACCTAGAAGCCTCGTGCTCGTGCATACAGCTAGGTGGGGTCTAGATCTAGGTGTTCATGTGTCTGCATTGTGTCCACCTAGTGTCTACGTGTCACATGAACAGCGTATCAGTGGGGGTCTATGCGCGTGTGCAGTGTAGTGTAAGATCAATATGAACACGAATTCGTGTCTGACACGATACGATACCTCCTCAAACTTGGGAAGGGGCCTGACAGACATGGTCCCCACCTCCATGCCAAGTAGCACGTGTCCACGTGTCCAATATTGAGATAAAATAGTGTCAGGTAGCAGGGGACAGTGCAAGGGTCTCATGCTGAGTCCCGTTTCCACTTTTGGACACGAAAATGACACGAATCTCAACTCAGAGTTCTAAAATATTAAATCACACATAAATAACTACAAAAATATAAAATTAGTTTTAAAAAACATTAACAAACAATTTATTGTGGAATTTCATCAAACACATTGCACAACACTCCGATACACCTCTGATACGTGTATCAAATGGACACAAAATCCTACTAAACTTGGTCTACAAGTCTATGGTACCTTGATGCATGCATCTATGAAGAGAAAATAGGAAAACAAATGAGTTTAGGGCCATTACCTATTGAGAGTTAGATCTCAATGCAAATGCCTAGAAATGAGTCCCTTCACAAACTTGCTATGGTCTAAGAGCCTCCAATCCTTGCTAGCTAGCCTCCCATGATCTCCTCTACAGCAAGGGAGTGTAATGCAAAAGACTAGGCTCAATTTGGAGATAATTTGGAGAAAATAGGGTGATTTGGGGAAGAACCCAAATCATGGTTTAAGGAGGCTATAAAAAGAGGCAAGATATGATGATGTGATATTATATAGGGGGTGGTCTCTTGGCCGGCCACTTATGAGCTAGGGTTAGGGTTTAGATGCAATGTTAGGTCATGGGCTCACTAGCAATGAAATTTCTAAGCCTCTAACTAAAGGCCTAAGTAGATATTAGGTTGAGCTAAAATATCTAACTTAGCTAAATATCTAGATATTTCTAACTTAGACATTAAGTTTGTAATCCTCCAACTTAGTCTCTAGGATCATGACTAACATCTAGGTTAGGGCAAAACTAGGTCATGGCTCAACACAAAGATTAACACAATATTAATTATCAAAAATTTAAATTAAATCCAATAAATCACAAATAACCAAAATACCCTTAGGCTAAAAATGTGGTAGTGACAATCTTAATCTGTATCACACATTTACCTAATACTTTAGTCTGTATCTCAAATACCTTACCTATTAGTCAATACCTTAGTTCTAATGTCAATACCTTGGATAAACTTGGTTTTCTAGTCTATTCTAGTCAATACCTTATTTCTAGGTCTATACCTTGAAGGTATTAGCCATACTAGCTAATATTACCAAGTATCAATACATATATCTTACATCTCTACTAGTTACTACTATCTAGGATTATTTTAGCCAATTTTCCCTTTATATATCCATTGATGTACCCAATGCCTAATACATATACCATTATCTTTACCTATCCATAGCATATACCAATACGCCCTTTACCCATATCTAAACATTTATCCTTTACCTATATAATTGTTTGCCATTAAAATCTTTTGATTGCAAATTTTAATACAAACAGAACAGTGTTACAATGTAGGACTTAGACGTAGTCCTAGGAGTACACTTTTGTTTATCTGGGTCCCTTGTGCCGATGGAGCGAGTGGTAATACGTTGACTCCGTTGATGATCTGACGATGGTTCTCGGTTCTCTGAAGGTCTGAGTTGCTCTGGGTGCTGGAGCTTACGGAGAGGAAGAAGACGTTGAGTGTCTGTATCTGCCTCTCTGTATATGTATATCGGTGGTTGTGTGATGTGTGTGTCCGTAAAAAGGAAATGATCCCTCTATTTATAGCTTTGCAGGCTGGCTGCTCATGCGCGCATACATAGGATGCACATGTACGTGGGGACGCCACGTGGTGGTTGCTGATGGAGGCACATGGGCGATGCGCTCTGATTGAGGAGTTGAACCCTTCCTGTTACCTTTGTGGGCTGCGGCCGAGCTGACATGTAGCAATGGAGAGGATCTTTCAGTTGCTGAGATCTTGGGTGATTAGCACCCCTTCATAGGCTGAATCAAGTCAAAGGACACGTGTCGTAGGTCCATGGCTCAAAGATCTCGGATTTGGTGGGGAGTGATCTGATAGGATACGCTTGGGATTGGGGGCATGAGGAGACTTTAGCTCGTAACCTTTAGGAGTCACGAACCAGTCAAGGCACATAGCTTTTGAGGCGCATGCGGGGCTTCAGCTGTGACTTTACTTCTGTCTTTAGGGATCAGAGAAAAGTCTGAGGCGTACGGCTTTTGAGGCGCATACAGAGATTTGGGCGCATGGCTGCGGAGGCGCATGCGAAATGGTTGGGCGGCCACGTGGCTTGTAACCACCGGGGAAGAGTAATGATGGTGCTGACGTCGGTGATGCTTCGTCTTCTAAAAAAGCTGTCAATCGTTCAGTCCTCGGGTGACGTGCTGCCAACTCTGTCAGACTTCAGCATTTAATATTCTTGACAGGTGATGGGCTATCGAGTGGGCGCATCGATCGGCGTTCTACTAAGCGTATGGGGACACGTGGGGCGCATCCTCGTATGGCGCTTGGTGCTGATGGGCGCATCAGTATGATACGCGGTCTGGCCGGTGCATCCGCTTTGTATGACACGTCTTTTATGGGCCCGACTGTTACGTTCTTCGAGTGCTTTGAATAGCCATTTTTGACTTGGCCGAATTCGAGGCGTCTGGTTCATCACCATTAATGCAAATTCATTGCACAGGATTCGGAGAGATAGCCACTTGGCACATGGGTTTGATTTGCCCGACCTATAAATAGTGGCATGAAGAGGGTTTGCTTCTCGTTCTCTCACGTCCTCCCAAAATGAACTTGTTTGCTCGAGCATATTCTGTTGACGAGATGCTCCCGAGGGTGAAGATGCGACGCATTGTTTTCATTGATGCACTTGAAGGTGACTGTTACATCCAAAAGTCGGAGTCGAGGGCTTCTGAGGCAGGCAGAAGGTGCCTGCTGCATCCAAAGATCGGGATGCTCGAGCCTCGTCTCCGTTATGCTGGAAGAGCCGCAGATCGGAATTGCGGTGCTCCGATCATCTTCCTTGGGCTTTGGGAGAGCTCCTCCTCCCGCTAGAGTGGGTGTTGTCCATTCTGGTTGGGTTGAAAGCTGCTCCTTTAGCCGCAGGTTGATTTACGGTGCTCTTCTCTTCCTTGGTTTGGAGAGCTCTTCCTCCAGCTAGAGGGTTGATTGCCACCCTCATTCTGCTCAATAAATGCTTTATTAGTCGAAGCATTTGATGGCGCATATGCTGACACTTCATGATGCGCCTGACTGGGGCGCTGAACGGCGACACATAACTGAGCTGCTGAAGGGATGCACATAAATGAGCCGCTGAAGGGATGCACATAACTGAGGATGCACATAACTGAGCTGCTGAAGGGATGTGCCTGGCTGAGAGCGCATGGCGAGATACGCATGTTTGAGAGTGCATGGCGAGATGCGCCTGTTTGAGAGCGCATGGTGGTTGCTGCGCCTAGCTGTAGACTTAGGGTCTTTTCTTGGTAGAAATTCTCCTTTGTACAGCTCTTTTTAAGACATGTAATAGACTTTTATATGAAATAAAAATCTTCTTTTAATGTCTATGCTTTGCTATGCCAAGTACTTCATCTGAGCTCCCTGGCGCATGTGAAGTTAGGCGCATAGGATTTCTGGTCCTGAAATTCCATGCTTCTACAAGACCCCCTTCAAAGTTTTCAAAACTTTTTGTCAAGTTTTGGAATACTTTGAATAAGAAGCATGGTGGCGTCTTCTACGGGGCGCATGACTGTTCGGGCACATGATCACTCCGCGCATCAGTGATGGGGTACATGCTCCTCTCAGTAAATACAAATGATAACGCTTTGATAACCAATGATGATCTTTTTCGATTTATTTGCAGTTATCTCCTCACATAACCCGAGGCGGCGGCTGAGGTCACACTTTATCAGTTCACGCGTGCGACTGGGCCTATAAATAGGCGTGAGATGGAGAAAGAGAGAGTTCTTCCTCTCTTTGCTTTCTTCTCTCTCTTTTTTTAGAGTTCTCCTTTTGAAAAACCCTAACTTTCTTCTTTCAAGAAATGGCTCCCAAGACTCCTCGCGGCGGTGCTGGCCGAGGACGAGGCAAAGGGAAAGAGCCTGTAGAGGCTGCCGCAGATGATGTCCCCCGGCCGCCCGTCGACGTTCGGCCGACGGTGATTGGTGGGTTTCATCATTCTTTACCATATCTTTCTGTGCCATTTTTAGAACTCACATACGCCGATGCGCATGGACCTTGAGTCCTGATGATGTGTTGAGGTTTTTTCGCTGACGCGCATGGGTTTAAACCCTGATGATGCGTCGAATCTCCACTGCTGACGTGCATGGGTTTAGACCCTGATGATGCGCCGAAGCTCCATTGCTGACGTGCATGGGTTTAGACCCTGATGATGCGTCGAAGCTCAACTGCTGACGCACATGGGTTTAGACCCTGATGATGCGTCGAAGTTCCACTGCTGACGTGCATGGGTTTAGACCCTGATGATACGCCGAAGTTCCTTTTCAGATGCGCCTGAGCCTTATGCGCTTTTGATGAGAACGTAGCTCAGATTCTTTTGTTGTTTCTAACATCTCTGAATCTTTGCCTTCTTTTATTGACCACCAGTATCGATGACTGTCCCGCTCTTAAATAAAGTGCTTCTGGACGCTGCCCTCTATCAGATGGAGGTGGATTATAATGTGGAGGTGATAAACCCTGCCCAAGCTGCCATTATGCTGGATCAACCTCCCGAAAGAATGACTCAAATCCGGGAACAATGGCATAGGTTCTCCAACGAATGATGGAGCGTGGCATTTTGAAATCTGCCACTTCTGATAATGTGACTTTCTTGAAGCATGAGTTCCTGTTTGGGTACCGCCTTACTTCTATTGAAGCAAAGGTGTTAAAGGTCAAGGAAGATTGGTTCTTTACAGCAAAGGGGTGCATATCACTATTAAGCAACTTGAGCGTCAATGGCCTTTGACGGCTTTCTGTCGTCTTGCTTCCAAGAGGAGGATGTCTTGGGAGCTAACCCCATCCCACGGGGGAGCGGTGGCAGGCATCATCAAGATCGACTCTACCTCCGATTAGAGGGATACTTTGACCGCCGTGTGGGCTGGGCCTTCTTTCACCTGGCAGACTCTCCGTCCTGGGAGCATTTACAGTGACGTTCCCATCAACACATTTGCTTTTAGCGCTTCGACTTTTGCAAATCGTATGCTGTTATTGGATCGGTCGTACCCGAAAGGTAAATTTCGGGTAGAGGGTTGGTGTCACTATGTTTCCAAATGGAACAAGCTGACACTCTGGATTTTCTCGCAGTTTTGAACCAAACTTCGAGAGATTGGGCTGACTGTCGCAATCCGTGCTACTCAGGCAAGCGTTGACATCAACTGGCATATGTTCCTCGTGCTTCTGGAGATTTTTAACACCCAGACTGGGACTTTCTTCACTCCGGTGGGGGAGCTGGGACTCGCACTTCATGAAATGTACGAAGTGTCAAAGCTCCCTTGGGGATCAGAACCTTATGAGGAATACTTCCCGACCAACGAGGAGTTCCAAGTCCTGGGGGACAAAGCCGAGGAGATGATGGCCGTCTTCAAGGAAGTGACGAGTCATCATTATTATATGCAGAAGAGGGATAAGGGTGGGTCACAGCCTCATGTGACCGCTTGGAAAGATTACGTCTTTAAGCAAGACAAGGAGGATCCCTCTCAGTTTACCACTCCGCCAGCGCTTTCCAGTAGCGTGGTGCTCTCTGAAATGAGCAGGTTAAGTGAGAAGAATCCCCGGAAAAACGAGGACCAGCAGTCGGACGAACGCTCCTATAGCTGTTTCTGGCACCTTACTCATCGGATGTCGTCAAAAGCAGTGTTAGCTGCGTATCTGATGATTTGGCTTCGGGATTATGTCTTCTCGGGTAGGTCAGGCTCTGTGGAGAGGGTGACCCGGAACCTAATCCTGCCAGCTTTGAAGTTGGTTTTTGGCCGTCGCCTGGCTCTACTCCCCGCAATGGTGTGTAACCTACTGCGAGGTTTACGAGAATTTATGGGAAATGTGGTTCATGAACGAGGTAGGAATGACAACTTCTCCCATGCCGAACTGTCGTTTTATTATTTGATGGGGTGGTTAATTTTACACCATCCCAACGTGATGAGTCCAGGCTCGGAAGAAGATCACAGGACCGGAGATGCATTCCTCCGCCGTTTCCACCAGAGAAGCTGGTCGCATACTGGTGTTCCTGTTTGCATGAAAGTTTTATCCCACCTTCAGGGGTGGGAGATCACCAAAATTGGTCCCGTCTTTTTTGGTTTTGAGGCCAACAAAGACTTAATGGATTCGGGTGAAGATGCCACCACATTGCCTCCATGGGGATTCCGCTGGTTGCAAAGTATCCGGCCGTCCCATCTGGTGTACCGGAATAGGAACCAGTGTTACCTGGAACCGTATTTGCCGAACCGTTTTGTACGACAATTCGACTATGCTCAGTTGATGTTGGATAACCCCAGTATTAACCTGGGATATACTGGAAGTTTGCTGGATGGTGCACGAGCTTGGCATTACTACAATGCCGGATGTACCGGAGCTCGCTTTACGCTGCCTGTTCAGAATCCGCGGTCGCCGATTCTTTTCTCGGTCGCCAAATTTTACTATGTCATGAACGCCGTGCCCCCCGGATATGAACCAGTTTCATCGTCGGCACCCAGTTAGGGGCGACTGGGAACATATTGGTGAAGGCTCGATCGTACCATCCGCCAGAGGTGGGTTATCGAGGTACCCCTGTTGTATACACAGGGGGTCAGGCAGAGCCCTCGGTCGATCAACCGAAAAGATGTGCTGATACCGAGGCTGGCTCTTCTGCGCCAACGAGACAGAAGAAGGCATTGTCACCGATAGTGTCATCAGACTCAGCACATGCGGAGGTAAGGATGTCCCATATAGTCTGGTTAGGTTCGACATCTTGTGACCTATGCCCTTTTTTTGTAGGAGCCGCTAAAAAGGAGACCCCGTACTCCAAGATCTGGTGCCAGCGGACCAAAGGAGGTGGCGGGCTCATCTGAAGAGCGCATTCTACCGATTGTGATGTCTCCCATGGAGGAAAACCCGGACGATGTCATTGTTGTGGAGATTCCAGATTATGTTGGGAGGGAAACTGAGGTTCAAGCAGTTCCCGAGATGGTGCAAGCTGTCGTAGGGGCCTTGGACATTGAGGGTCCAGCAAAGACGGGGCTTGAGGAAGTGGAGTGGAGTTCGTCATCTTCAGATGACGTTCCTCCAGAGATGCATGAGCCTGTTACGGGAGCAACAGACGTGATTGAAACAGAGGAGAGGGTTGATTCCCCTCCTTGTCATGATGAGGGGAGGTCGGCTGCAGCGTTGCCGAGCCCTACCCCAGACTCAGCAGCGGAGGCTGAGGTGGCTGCCGACCGGGAGGTAGCGACAGATTCTATCCCTGCGGAGGGATTTGATGGTGAAAATGAGACTCGTCCGCGATCCTGACTCCAAGGGAGCCGAGTCAGAAAACAAGTGCTGATCTTGCTGCTCTGCCGGAGGAGGAATGTCCCGTACGGCCTGCTGATAGAGTTCTGGGGACGGATGCGGTAGCCCCTGACGTCAGTGGTGCCTCCGAGCTTGAGAAAGGTAAGGGTTTGCTGGAACCCTCCATTGTTTCTTCTACTTGGGGTACGATATCGACGCCTCTCTCGGCTCCTTCTGTTCTTTTGGCTCCTCGGGCTAGTAGTCAAGCCTCTATTGAGGAAGAGTCCATTGATGCCGAGGTTTCAGCCTCGTAGATTGACGTTAGCGAGCCTTCCTCCGGTCCGCTGTCTAGAGCATCTCCTCCAACTCCTGCGATAACGCCGCAGGTGCTGGCGGATGCAGATGAGTATGTGAAGTTTATTATTGAGGCAGTATATAAGATGCTGCAGAGGGGTGTATCGGCAGTGATGGATGCCAATAGGAGTTTTGTGATGGCAAAAACCCTGGCACTCCCCCACATCGGTCTGATATGTTCCTACCAGGGCCATGATCATATGGCCGAGGTTCTGGAGGCCTCGGTGGCTGAGCTGGACCAGTTGCTTTCTGAGTTTCAGTGTATCCAGCGAAATGATCTCTCCGCCCTGATAAACGTGGAAAATGAGAAATTGATTGCTGAGACTGAGTCCTCTTATCAGGCCACCGTGGGTGTCTGGGAACGCGAGGTGGCTGAAACTGAGGCCGCGGTGGAGAGGTTATCTCAGTCCACGCAGGAGAAGGTGGAGTTGCGAGCTGCGTTGGGCGCTAGTATAGCGGAGGTTGATGCCAAGATTTGCCTCCTTGAAGACCAGCAGGCCCAACTTTTATTAGATGCTGAGCGAGTCCAGGCTGAACATGTAGCATCTAAGGAGGAGGAAGCAGCTTTCACCCGCCGAACTCTTGCCCTGGCCCAGCAACGGCAACAGTTGGACGAGAAGCATAAGGATGACACTTCTCCTGAGGCCATAGAAAGGATGCGTCAAGAAGCCGAACGTCGGGTCCTGGCGACCGTAGAGACTCGGGCGACAGACTTGAAGCGTCAGATTGAAGAGCTTCCGGCCAACCCCGGGGATGTTTAGGGATTGTAATCTCTTCTTTTTGTGTAATTTGTAACTCTTGCTGGGGGTGTAATCCTTTATTTTTGAATAAAAAATACAGAGTTTTTTGTGGTGTGTTTATTTTTGCTGTCATGAACTTGATGATTTGTGTGGACCTGTTATCTTTTGCGCACCTTAGTTTTTAGGTACAGATAATAAGTTCGAGAGAACCGACATGTTTGCTCAGAGGTGATGTGGATGTGGCAAATATGGGATTCAAATAATGGAATCTTCCTACTCAGAGGTGTTATGGATGTGGTAGGAATGACTCTGGGGGAAACGCGGAACTACTCAGAGGTAATGTGGACGTGGAAGTTCTGCGATCAATGTACGGCAACGCAGGGGTTGTCGGTACTGGATGTTTACTCAGAGGTAATATGGACATGGTAAACATGATGGGTAGCGTAGTCTTACGGAGTGTAAGATTCTGCTTTGTAGGGTGTAGGGGAACAACTCAGAGGTAATGTGGACGTGGTTGTCCTTCTACTGGAGAATGTCACGGAACAGCTGGGTTCCGAAAGCGTAAGATTTTGTGGAAGAGAATTGTGTGTGAGCCCTGATGATTGGGTCCACAGACTCCCTTGTTGGGTGGAGATAGAAGTACATGTCTGAAAGATGTCAAGAGTAGTACTTCTTTAGGAACTTGTCGTTGATGGGCATCATGAACAAGTCCCCATTGGGTTTGGCGAGGCGGTAAGCACCGTTCGAGTATATCGTCTCTATGATGAAAGGTCCCTCCCACTTGGGTTCGAACTTTCCTGGTGTCTTGTGAGTCAACACCATTGGCCTCCTGACTGCCAGAACCAGGTCGCCAACTTGGAAAGTCCTCTGCTTGACCTTCTTGCTAAAAGCCTGTGATATACGGGCTTGATAGAGTTCGATGCGCTGTTGAGCTAGGAGACGTTTTTCGTCCAGTGCCTCCAATTCTCGCAGACGGTGACGTTGATTGTCTTCCTATGTTAGTTGATTTGTGATCGCTACACGGAGCGAGGGTATCTGGATCTCGAAAGGCAGTACCGCTTCGCTCCCGTAGACTAGGGAGAATGGTGTGTTGCCCGTCGGGGTCTGTACCGCTGTGCGGTAGGCCCAAAGGCATTCCCCGAGCTTTTCATCCCAGTCACGTTTGTTGGATGACACAACCTTTTTTAGTAGCCTGACGATAGTCTTATTGAATGCCTCGGCCAATCCGTTTGCTGCCGGATTGTAGGCGGTTGATGCCACGTTTTGGATGCGATTCTTATCACAGAATCTGTTAAGAACATGGCTGATGAACTGAGGACCGTTATCATAGATAATCCTCCGAGGTACCCGAAACGGTAGATGACATGGTGTTTGATGAAGCTGACCACCCGGAAGCTCTTCACTTCCACCAGTGGAACTGCTTCTGCCCATTTGAAGAAGTAGTCGGTGATGGCTAAGATGAAGCGGTGTCCCCTTGATGAAGGAGGGGTGATCGGTCCTACAATGTCCATGCCCTAGACTTCGAAGGGCCAGTAGGCGACCGTAGGATGTAGTGGTTCTGACGGTGTATGGATGAAGTCAGCGTGAAGCTGGCACGCATGGCATTTTTTAGCATAGTCGACAGCGTCGGCTGGCATGGTTGGACAGTAGTAGCCCATGCGTCGCAGTCGATCCTGCAACTTAGAGCCAGGTTGATGGGCCCCGCAGGTTCCGTCGTGAGCTTCTCGAAGGGCTTCGGCCGCTTCTTCGTTGGATAAACATCGAAGGAGAAGTCCATCGTAGGAGCGTCGGTACAGCATTTTAGTAGCTGTATCGTAATAGAATCGAAGGGAACGCCTTTTGACTGAGACGGCTTCTTTCGGGTCCTCTGGGAGAATTCCGTAGACAGCGAAGTCGATGAACGGGAACCTCCAGTCTCGGATATTAACACCAGCACTTGTTGACATGGCATGGGCCATTTGTGAGCATAGGTTGTTTTTAGGACAGACCAAGTCTCGACTAACTACCGTAACATAGTGTTGAGTCCCGAGGGGTGCTGCCAATGAGGCTGCGAGGCCAGCCAGAGCGTCAGCCTCCGGATTTTGTAAACGAGGTACATGTTCGATGAAGAACTTAGTGAAGGTTGAAATGATGTTCAATGCAACTTCATGGTAGGGAATCAGATCTTTATGGCGAACTTTGTATTGCCCTCTGACCTGGTTAACGATGAGTTTTGAGTCGTCGTAGGCTTCCAGATGATCCACCCCCCAACTGTTGCGCCAGCTGGAGTCCCATGATAAGCGCGTTGTACTCGGCAATATTATTGGAGCACGGCTTCGAAAGGGAGTAAGCACGCTGGATGACCAACTGATCGGAGGAGACTAAGACTATGTCACGCCCCAGAACCAAAATACTGGAGAGCGGGGGCAGACATAGCCAGCTACGTATATTGAAATGGAAACTACCTCGATATACGGTCACGGCTGTCTAGATATGAGGGTTTACTACAAGCCAACAGTCTTCTTAAGGTCAAGCCTACTGTCTCAATCTCAAGCAAATCATATAATTACAAGATGTTTGACCACCAAATATACAATAAAAGGCGTCCCAAATATTACATATTCAGCTGATCATGAAGCTAGTCGTTACAAAATGTTAGGACTAGCAAGAGTTTAGTCATACATGATCAACCCTAGGATTTGTTAATCATGTTTACAGCCCGTAGGCAGACAGTAAGTAAAAGTGCATCGAGCTAACAGGTGCTCTTCGGCTAAACGCCTCAAAAGAATAATTTACAATAGAGTGAGCGAAATAAAATAGAAAAACCACTCGTAGCCCGGGTTCCTTCTAGTCGCCACCATCGGGCTGGAAGCTTGGTAGATCCTCGGGAGCTGCTCCGAAATCTGGCCACACAAAACCAGCTGGGTCAACCCCAGAAACAGCAAGTGCCACAAGGGGGCCACGAAATAAGAACAAAAGCCAGCAATCAGCACAAGAAAATCTAATATTAAAAGTAAAACTTACGAAAACATGTCAGGATGATATACGACGAGATAACCATGGAACTATTCCGATAGCCAGGTTACAACCCGTAAACCAAACAAGGACCAGGGTTGTAACCCTTCATCTGAACAGAGCTTGGTTTCCCACCATTTATCGGCAAGATAATAATGCAAGAAATCAAGACAGGAAGCAATCTTGTACTGGATCAAGACATGGCTAACTGGCTATACCTCATTCAAGCAATCACGGCCAAGCAGATACTACGGCTTACTACTTTAACTAACTAGGGTTATCACAGGCCTAATTACTAACAAGATGCAGTGAGATTGTTCCACAGCCACAAGCCCTGCAGACCATCCAGGCTACCCAGGACGAAAGATTAGGGTTGAATTCAGGTGGGTACATCGCTCAGGAGACAAATGTACCCTTAGGTGACTTAGAGGGTGCAACACTCGACGGTGCGCTGGAAATGTGCCCTACTCGACGGCAGGCTACAGATCCCAAGAGCGTCCAGGTAACGGGATTGCCTGTAGCTGTGTCATCTCTTCATGACTACTGTGTTATTCTAGTTATTAACCTTAATCCATTTTAGTAGGGGCTCCTGACCGTGGTACTCAGAAGTCCCATCCTAGACATGATGTAAGACAGGACAAGTGGATTAACAAGCAAGCAAGAAAGAACCACCCACGGTGTCAAGACAGGTCAAGTTAAGTTATCAAGTCATGTCAAGTCAGGAGTGCGCCGCCACGGGCCACTATCAAGTCATGTTGGTCATGTCAGGAGTGCACCACTACGGGTCACTGTCGTGTTATGCTAGTGCCTTGTCATACCGAGCCATGTACAATAGTCATTCCAAATATATTAAGTAAAATCAAGTTCATAACAAAAGGCGTAAGGATATAAAATGGGCATGAAATATCTAATAAAATATCAAAATACGGGTCAGGGGATGCATACGCATAAAAGCACGCACGCAGGGGGAATGCATACGCATTATAACACGCACGCAGGAAGGCAACGTATGTGAAAGTCACGCACGCTCAAGGGGCAGCGTAGGTGAAAAGTCACGCACGCTACAGGGAGCAGTGTGTGAAAGTCACGCACGCTCAAGGGAGCAGCTGCGTGAAAAGTCACGCACGCTCAAGGGAGCAGCATACGTGAAAGTCACGCAAGCTCAAGGGAGCAGTGTGTGAAAGTCACGCACGCTCAGGGGCAGCGTACATGAAAAGTCACGCACGCTCAGGGGGGGCAGCATATGTGAAAGTCACGCACGCTACAGGGAGCAGTGTGTGAAAGTCACGCACACTACAGGGAGCAGTGTGTGAAAGTCACGCACGCTACAGGGAGCAGTGTGTGAAAGTCATGCACGCTCAAGGAGACACGCTTCCAACAGGAAGCGTACTCAAGCCTGCGTACGCAGCGCTAAAGAGCGCGCGTAGCTCAGTGTGCGTAGCTAAACAGCTCTGCACACTGCTCACTGTCTTCTCCAAATAGCAAGAACACATGGCTGAAACCAAAACTTCAAAAGTTCTCCGAACTCCAAATTCGAATTTCCAAGGCTCCAACTGGAGTAAAACTGAAAGCTCTTTCACATAGAAACATCAAAACCCATAGAACTCCAACCAAAGTGGATCAAAACATGCAAAATCCGAAAATAGCAATAACTTAGATCTACATCAACAGAGACTCCAAATCATAAAAACCCAAGAACTAATGTTGATCTCCATGTCCTAAACTAGCAAATGGACAAAGAAAAGAGGGTCCTCATGTAGTGGCAAGATGCACTTGCCTAGGGGTTGGGGAGTTGTGTGGAGGAAGAAGAAGAAGAAGAAGAAATTAATGGTGGTTATGAAGAGAGAGAGTGGTAGGTGGGGATATAAAGAGGGGGTGTTGTGTTGTGCTTGAGGGTGGAGCTTAGAGCTAAGGTGTTCCAACACATAAAACCGAACCAAAATGAACCAACCTAATAAAACCGAGCCAAGCCCAAAATCCAAAATACGAGAAATACCGAACTTCTACAAGCTGAGAAAAATAAAAAAATACATGCCAAAATCCAGATACGAGTATAAATACGATATACAGGAAATACGGGAAATGAGGGTGACAGACTACCCCCACTCCTGCGATAATTTGGCCTTTGGGGCCTGTTCTTGAAGCTCCATCGAAGAACATCCGCCAGACGGAGCTTTCTTCGGTGACATTTGATTCTTGGACCTCATCCGGGATGTCTTCGTAGAGTCTGGAGGACTCTAGGATGGGTGCACAGCTAAAAAGTCGGCCATAGCCTAACCCTTAACGACTTTTTGTGGAACGAACACCATGTTGTATGGCGTTAACAGGATTGCCTACGTAGCTAGCCGGGAGTTTAATGACCCTGGCTTTGTCATGAAAACTATGAGAGGATTGACTCGGAAGATGACATAAATTGTCTAGCCCGAGACATAATGGCGAGTCTTCTGGATGGCAAATACCAAAGCCAAACACTCTTTTTCAACGGGGTTGTACCGGTGTTCGGCCCCGATCAGTGTTCTACTGAGGTAGTAGATAGCTTGCTCATAGCCTGCATCGCTATTCTGAGTGAGCAGGGCGCTGAGGGAATGATCCATGGCACGGACGTAGAGGAGAAAAGGTTTGCCGGCGATGGGTGCCACCAGGACCGGCGGGCTCGTCAGTAAGCCTTGATATCGTCGAAAGCTTTTTAGCATTCCTCTGTCCAGATGTAAGAGACTCCTTTCTTCATGAGCTGGGTGAAGGGTTGACATTTTTCGGAAAGGTTTGCTATAAACCTCCGGATGTATGCCAGACGCCCCTGCAGGCCTCGAAGTTCTCGGAGGTTCTTCGGAGGGTCCATATCAAGGATGGCTTTGGTCTTCTCGGGATCGACATGAATGCCTTTCGCCATGATAATGAAGCCCAAGACTTTCCGCTAGAAACCCCAAGGAAGGATTAAGCGGGGTTCATCTTGAGTTGATGCGCTCGCATAAGATCGAAGACTGTCTTAAGGTCTTGTAGGTGATCTCCTTTGAGATGGCTCTTGACTGAGATTTTATTAACATAGCATTCGACTGTCTTGTAAAGATGCTGACGGAAGATGGTGCTCATAGCTCGTTGGTATGTCGCACCAGCATTCTTCAAGCCGAAGGGCATTACTGTGTAGCATAAAACCCCCTTCGGAGTCCTGAATGATGTGTATTTTGCGTTATCGGGGAACATCTTGATCTGGTTGTAGCCCGAATACCCGTCCATAAAAGACATGTGTTTGAAGCCACATGTATTGTCGATCATCACGTCGGTGATTGGAAGTAGGAATTCGTCCTTCGGGCAAGCAGTGTTGAGATCCCTGAAGTCGATACAGACTCGTATCTTCTAATTCTTCTTGGTGACAGGGACGACGTTGGCCACCCAATCAGGGTGTTGTTCTTTACGGATAAACCTGCTGGTCAGGAGTTTGTCTACCTCCTGATCGATAGCGTTCATGATGTCAGGATAAAAACGTCGCTGTTGTTGCTTTATAGGCTTGGTATCAGGCAAGATGGTAAGCCTATGCATCGCGATCTGGGGATCAAGTCCCGGCATATCTTCGTAGCTCCAGGCGAAGACATCGATTTTCTTTAGCCAGCTGGATTAAAGATTCTCGATCTTCTCCTTTTAGGCTTTTGCTGATGAAGATGGGTTTGGAAGAAGATCCATCCCCAAGGTCGATCTGCTCGACTTTGTCTTCGGTAGGAGGTTCACGTAATTCAAAATGAGACTCCCACTGTTCTCCTAGGCGTTGAGCCCAGGGTTCTTCTTCGATGAATTTTGGCATTTTGCCTTCATCTTCTTGAGATTGTGTAGATGTCATGTTGGCTGATAGCACTTTCTTGAAGACTGATCCGATACTGGTATCGAAATCCCAAGTTGATGCTTTGGACGAATGAGAATGTTCTAGTTCTTCTGCCTCCGAACTCTCTGGAGTTGACGGCAGCTTGACATGGCCCACCCCCCGTCGAGGTCGATGATAGTAGTCCTGCGGCTTTCCTTTAGGTGTTGGAAGCCGGAGAGGAAGACGTCGACCCTTGTCGTAGTTCAGGCCCTTGTTGTTTTTTAGGTCATAACCCATCTTTTGGATGAGGTACTTTGCCTTGTCCGTGTACCGATAGACTTGTATTCTGTCGGTATCTGGTTCTTGCTCGAGTGGCTGGAGGTCTTGATGACGCTCGACTTTGCCAAAGATGATAGATTCTTCATCTCGATTCCGAGGTGGGACTACAAAACAGACCCCTTCGGACGGGACAACTCGATTTGCATGATGGACGGTCGTTATTTGTGTTTGCAACGACCGTAGAGCGTTATCTAATATATACATGGCATTCCAATGTGGAAGACTAGAATAATTAAAAGACACTCTATTATTGATGAAACACGAGATTTTGTCCCGCAGGATTACATTGTCCAGAAAGGGTGCATCTACATCAGCAGAGATATATTCCCCTAGCTCTTTATCTGTGAGTACTGGGATTGGATCGGGAGAGTCCACCACAGCTTTGATCTTGGGGTCCGAGAGGGCTATGTGGGCCTTTTTCGGCAGCTTGGATGAGACGGATGATTGCGGAGGCTTGCCTTTAAGACGCACCTTCAGAGGTGCCTCAACTGCGCCTTCAGTGGCTGGTGCCTTCCCTTGTAGTTTTGCCACAAGGGGAGCCGATGTTTGAGGTAGCTTTTCCTTGAGCCGTATCTTCAAGGAAGCTTCAGTAGGTGTTCTACCTGGAGCAGTTGGTGATTTTCCAGGTAGCTTGATGTTCATGGGAGGCAACGTCTGAGGCGGCTTTCCATTGAGTCGAATTTTTAAAGGAGCGTCGGGAATCATCTCTGGCTCCATGTCGGGCTCTGCTTCTATTTCTGCTTCATCGTTAGCATCATTGGCTTTCTCCTCGTCAGGTGACTTGTACAAGGTGGAATCAGTGAAGTAGGCTTCAACCCCCTTGAAAGGGTCGATGTCCGCGAATGCCGTCCGGATGATGTCATTGGTGGACACGTATTTCATATATTGGTGGAGTGTGGACGGTACCACCAAGTATTCATGCAGCCACGGACGACCCAGTAGGAGGTTGTAGTTGATGTCGGCGTCCATGACATAGCAAGTCACCTCGGTTCTGAGGTTACCGATATGACACTTTAGCCGTATTTTGCCCAGCGGCTCGCTTTTGCTAGCATTGAAGCCACTGATTGTTGTGTTGGAAGGCGCCAGTCGGTACATTGGGATCCCCAATGTTGAGAGTAGCGTCTTCGGAATGATGCTGAGGGAAAACCCCGGATCGATCTGAATCCGCTTCACCTTGACGGAACCGATATACCCTGTATAATACAGAGGCCTATTGTGTCGGTTATGCTTGAGCAGCATGTCTTGTTGGGTGAAGATTATGTTGGAGATAACTTCATCCGCACAATGACAGTGCGCACATGTAGTCGGGGTATCCTCAGGCTGCTTGACCTGACTGCTGAAGGACTCTGCATCTTTCAGGGCTTCACAGAGAGCTTTACGAGTGTCCTTGGAAAGGCGAAGAAGCTCAAACAGAGATAGACGGGCAGGAGTACTGGCCAGTTGCGCCAGTATGTCAAAGTTGTGGGGCTTGGCTAGCCCCGAAGCATTCTCCTTTCGCAGAGGCTTATCGAAACGGGCCTCTACATGCTTCTATTTATTGGCTGCTGGGGGCTTAGATGGGCCCTCTTCCTGGGCAGCAGGGACGGTGTAAGGAGGCACCACCTCGACGGCAGCTTCGTTAGGTTGGGCGTTCTGATGTGAACGCGTCTGTACAGGAAGTGCCTCTTCCACAGAGGAAGAGACCATGCGGCAAGACTTGA
Source organism: Iris pallida (assembly GCA_029216955.1). Taxonomy (NCBI): domain Eukaryota; kingdom Viridiplantae; phylum Streptophyta; class Magnoliopsida; order Asparagales; family Iridaceae; genus Iris; species Iris pallida. The sequence continues at coordinate 3,828,740 of JANAVB010026799.1, forward strand.
TCTTCCTGTCCTTAGTTTTGGAGGCAGGGCGTACCTCCGGTTGAGTAACCTCGGAGACGAGATCAGGGTGAACCCACAAGACCTCTTTCCGAGATGTGGTGAGTGGGATGAGTCCACTCACGTTGTCACGAGTAGGTGGTAAGTTAACCACCTCCATTGTCACCTTAGGGATGGGGACGACGCCATCTTGTGTTTTGGTTGGCGACAAGGTGCCAAATTGAAGTGACACCAGGTTGGCCGAGACCGTTTTCTTCTCGTAGTCGACGGAGATAACGTCCGCATTGATCATGCGCTGGATGTAGTTTTTGAGGACGTAGCAGTCCTTAGTTGGATGTCCGACAAACCGATAGTAGTGACAGTACCTCGGATTGTCCACTTTTCCAACCTCGTCGGGATGCTTCGGGTCCGGCAATTTGATATTGTCACCTTACTTCAGTATCTTAAAGAGTTGCAGGGTGTCTTCATCGTTGAAAGAATAAACCTCATTTGGCCTTGGTGCAAGTGGAGGCTTCTAAGTAGGTGCTGATGCACCTTTGGAGGCATTGACAGTCAATGCCTGTTTCTCCTTCGTCTCTCATCCGGGGTTGTTGGTTGCAGGCCGCTTCCCCTTGTCCTCAAAGGCAGGGAAACTAACTCCCAGAAGACGAGCATTGGACGCCTTCTTTTCTGCTGCTTCAGCTTCGATGATCAAGGAACTCCAGTCGGAAGGAGGAGTAGAGTTGAGCCAAAGTTTGACTACGGACAGCATGTTCATGCTGTAGGAGGAGAGGAGTGCATGTTCTGTCATGCCCGTGGGCAGTCTGAAGCAGGCCTGTCAGAAGCGTTCGATAAATACTTGAACTGTTTCCTTCTTCTTCTGGCGTATCTCTATGAGGGACGCCATTGTCATGTCCCTCCCGCCGTCGTAGAAACGGTCGAGGAAGAGACACGTCAAGTCGTCGAAGGAAGATATGGATTTATCTGGAAGATTGCAGTACCAGTCGTACACCACTCCTTTTAGTGCCCCGACAAATATGCTGGTGAGTAGTGCGTCCTCCTTCGGGAGATGTCCCGTTTGAGACTGGAAGTACGTCAGATAACGACGTGGAGAGTCCTTCCCGTCATATGGCGTCAGTGTTTGTGGTTTATACTTAGGAGAATAAACCACTTTGTTCCATTCAAGGGGATAAGGTTGGGAGATCCCCATCTTTTGGCGCTCCTCTTGTCTATTCTTGGACTCAAAGCGCTCGCGCAAGTCCCTGATCATCTCGACCACGTCTTCCGTGGAGCTGGGAGTCGGGGAAGGTGGTACCACCTGGAGTTGAGCATTTGAGGGCTCGGACGTCCGAGGTGCCTCGAGGCGATCTGTATCCAAGGATACCCGTTGAAGGGGTACGCTTGATTCTCCATTGGCGCCGGGGTCAGGACCAGTAGACGGTGCCCTGGCCAAAGCTGACCGTATCTCAAATACTGCTTGAGTCAGTGTTTGTATAGAGGCAGAGAGGGTTTTGAGTCCTTCCTCCAAGGTATCCATGCGCTGGACGAGGTCTGCTAGCGGCGCATCTGGCTCGGCATCACCTCCAGTCATGTATACTGTCATGACACGGCTGGAAGTGGATGGATCGGTTGAGGCTTCACTTTCGGTCTCACTCTTCTGTAGGGGAGAAACTTCCTCCGGAGCTTCATCTTGGCTACCCCCAGCTACATTCTGGGGGACATCCTCGACTTCAGGAGCATCCGCAAGGGCCTGATTACCCCCAGTTCTGTTTTGGAGGACTTTTTCGTCTTCGAAACGCAGGTCCACAGGGGCCAGACTACCCCCAGCTACGTCCGGGAGGCTGACTTCATCTCCAGGATGAAGATCCACCCCAGCTGTGCTCTGGAGGACATCTTCATCTTCAGAAGAAGGATCAACAAGGGCTTTACTACCCCCAGCTTCCTCCAAGAACTTTTTTCTCCCCCGAGTGCCTTCAAATACTCCGGAGACGGGACAGTTGTCTTGGTTTTCCTCGGCTGGCTCTTGAACGAGGACGAGGAATTGCCAGTCGCCCTTCGGACTGAGGAGGAGTTAGAGATTACGTTGTATGAATCAACCTTTAGTTTTGGCTCCTCTTTTATTGACACCTTTTTCCGGAGGCGACGTCGGAGGGATGTTGATGATTGCAGCCACTGGAATACCGACTGTCTTGGTGGAACTGCTGCCATGCAACAGCAGTTGATGGTGACTATAGCACAGGTGTACCCTGTGAGGGGCGCATTGTGCCTGTCAACAAACTCTCCTGATCGACGTTTGTGAGTGATCACGTTACGCAGATCGTTGGAGGAGAGTACCACCTTCGCACCCCCATCAGGCGCATGGCAAGGCCCAAGTGAATGCTGTGCCCCCTGATCCAACACTAAACAGGCGCTCAGATCAGTAGTGGGGGAGCAATATTTATAGTGACTGGAACGAACCTCAGAAGCACAACCAGTGGAGGCGCGGGAGTTCAAGACCACAGAGTTTGCCTTGCTCGACTTGGTTGCGAACGCAACAGATGTGCCCAAGTGAGACAAGGACTTTGAAGGCCGACTCATTTCCGGCGCAGAAGCACCCGAGTCGACCTTATACAGCTTACCATCAGCAGCGCGCATAATTGTGAGCGCATGCTTCTGATTTGCTGCCGGCATAGCACGTTTGAGGCGCTTGGCCCGTGCTGCCTTGGACTTCTTCGTACCAGCCCGTTGGGGCGCGTAGTACTCAGAGTCCAAATTCTCTTTGCCACTACAGCGAGTGAGTCTGTCAAAGATAGAGGCCTTCTGTGGCACATCAGAGGTGATGCACTGGGTATTAGCTGCGCCCCTGCTCCGTCGACGCATCTTCCTCGCCTGAGAGGGAGATGGCTGGGGAATATGGTCAGCCGCATGTTTCCTCGAGAGATGCGCTGCACCGGTAGGCACATCTTAGTTGCTGAGGACATCAGCGGGAAGGGAAGGCTGCATTGGCACATCCCCTTCGGTGGTGGTGCCAGAGGCGTCGACCTTGCGCACCCAGACTTGGCGAGTCTTCTTCTGCTTCGGCAGCCGCTTCGAACGACTCGCATGATGGAACTCGGGATTCCCAGGACCCTTCCTTTGGTGTGCGTATTAATCGATAGAAAGTTAAACAGATCTAATACGTGTTTTAACCCTTCATAGACGGAAACTAGGGTTCACAAATTATACCTGCGATGGAAAGGAGACAAGTAATTCCTGGCAATCTCGAGCGGACGACCCCAAGATCTTCTGCACGTATTCCTTCCTCGAGTTGGACGTCGTGTGGGCGACGATCTTCCAACCTTTTCTTCTCCTTGGCAGCCCTCTCTTTCTCTTCTTACGTGAATTACGAATTTAGAGAAAATTTCAGATTTCTGATCCGATGATCTGGCGGCCAGAGAATATATAGGCTACGGCAGGGACCATGAGAAAAAATTAGGGTTAGGCCTCCTAACGGATCTGGATATCCCGTGTTCAGCCCGAACACACAATCCAGGCCCATTAACAATAGCTCGGTCCAGTAGTGAGCTATTGTTGCACTACCTCCCTAATCCCAAATTATGTTTGTGGGCTCCTTTTATTATATGCTCGTTTGGCTCCCCATGTTAAGATATCGTATGTCCGTCGATCAAATTAAGTTACTGACAACTATATTGATTCGACATCTTTTATCCTTAAGTAGTACCGCTCAACTTTATTTGTCACGTCGGATATAATCCACCTGCAGGGTTTACATGACAATCCTTATGAGCTCCTTAAGAGGACATCATCAACCCGATGTATCGGGACATGGATTCCATTTATAATCAACAGCCCATCATACATACAATGTTATTACCCAATTCATAGAGGTTGTTGATCCATAATGAATCTCACTCTTTTATGAGTCAAAGTAATGCACACTACATATACATGTCCGTTATTATATCCGGATTAAGAGCACAAGCATCCACAATAACAGAGGTGTTTGTTCTCTTTATATAGTTAGTACAAGGAGAACAACCTCAAGTGGTCCTGTTCAATACACACAAAGTGTACTAGTGTAAACCTATAGTTAAGATAGACTAATACCAGATTACACTACAACCTTTCCAATAGATTGTCCAAGTCCATCTAGGTTGTAAACTATTTATATACTCCATAGGAAACTGATAATATGATCTTCTGTGTGACACCACACACCATATTATCTAAAATATATAATATCAAACATTTGCATTAACACTTGCAACAAATATAATATGCAAACATTTGCCCATATGATTCTCATTCAAAATTTAAGGATATAAGGTTACTACAAAAGTGATGCTTTTAGTATATAACCCTAACAATCTCCCACTTATACTCAAAGCATTACTTTTCAGTATACTGTTACAAATCTCCCACTTATACTTAAAGCCATGCTGCTACACATCTGACTCCCATTCCCTCAAGATGACTGTCAAAAGCCTTAGTTGGTAAGCTCTTTGTAAAAGGATCAGTTAGGTTGTCGGCTGATGCTATCTTGATCACAACAACTTTTTCTTTCTTTACGAAATCTCGTATCAGGTGGTACTTGTGCTTAATGTGTTTGCCTGTTTGCAACTGCACCACTATTATCACAATAAAGTGTAATAGACTTAGGCAAACTAGGTACCACATCCAAGTCCAACAGAAAGTTTCTAAGCCAAACCGCTTCTTTGGCTGCCTCAGAGGCTGCCACATACTCGGCTTCCATGGTGGAATCAGCAATACATTTTTGCTTGATACTCCTCTACACAATGGCTCCACCTCCCAAAGTAAACACATAACCTGAGGTAGATTTCCTGGAATCCCTATCTGACTGAAAATCTGAGTCTGTATACCCCAAAGGAACTAAACTATCTGCCTGGTAAACTAGCATATACGCTTTAGTCCTTTTGAGGTACTTTAAAATATGCTTTACGGCAGTCCAGTGCTCTTGTCCTTGCTTAGACTGATATCTGCTGACCATGCCTACGGCAAAGCAGATGTCTGGTCTCGTACATAGCATTGCATATATTAAGCTTCCTACTGCTGAAGCATAAGGAACTGCCTTCATGTTCTCTATCTCTTTAGGTGTCCTCGGATACTGCTCCTTTGATAGAGCAATTCCATGTCTAAAAGGTAAGAAACCTTTCTTAGAATTTTGCATACTAAAACGAGTTAGTACAGTATCGATATAGGAAGCTTGGGATAAGCCCAACATCCTTTTCTTGCGATCTCGTAGAACTTTGATCCCAAGGATGTGACCTACTTCTCCCAAGTCCTTCATATCAAACTGTTTGGATAACCATACCCTTACATCAGATAATACCTTCACATTGTTTCCAATGAGCAAGATGTCATCCACATAAAGTACTAGGAACACCACCACGTTTCCGTCACACTTTCTGTATACACATGATTCATCCTGACATTGATCAAATCCATAGGATTTTATCACCTGATCAAAACATATGTTCCAAGATCTGGAAGCTTGCTTAAGTCCATAAATGGACTTCTTGAGCTTACAAACAAGATGCTCCTGGCCCTTTTCAATGAACCCGTCTGGTTGCTTCATATAGATGTCTTCCTCAAGACTTCCATTAAGGAAAGCTGTCTTGACATCCATTTGCCAAATCTCATAATCGAGATGAGCTGCAATAGATAAAAGAATCCAAATAGACTTAAGCATGGCTACAGGAGAAAAGGTTTCCTCATAATCGATACCCTCTCTTTGAGTAAAACCTTTTGCTACAAGCCAAACTTTAAAGGTTTTAACCTTACCGTCTGATCCTCTTTTTCTCTTATAGACCCACTTGCATCCAATGGCTTTTACACCAACGGGTGGTTCTACAAGCTCCCAGACCTGATTAGAATCCATAGATTCTATTTCAGATATCATTGTTTTTTGCCAAGACTCTGCATCTTTATCTTGGAATGCTTCATTGTAGGTACAGGGATCATAATCTTGTTCCTCATGGACGAAGTCTGACGACTCACCCAAGAACATATATCTATCAGGTTGTATCACAACCCTTCCACTACGACAAGGCGCTATCGGTTGTGGTGTAACATTTGTGATACGTTGTGCAGTTATTTGTGGTTCATCCTCTTGTACTGTTGGTACTGAAGTACTTGGTGTCTCACGTCTCAGTTCTTCTAAAACAACTCTACTTGTGGGTTTATGGTTCATCATATAGTCTTCCTCTAAGAATCGGGCATTGGTGCTAACAATGACCTTCTGATCCTTAGGACTATAAAATAAACCTCCTTTCGTTCCTCTTGGATAGCCTACAAACAAGCATACTTCTGTACGAGATTCCAACTTATCTGCTTTCCCATTCAGCACATGTGCTGGACTACCCCAAATACAAACATGTTTCAGACTAGGCTTACGCCCAATCCACAGCTCTGTGGAAGTTAGAGGTACTGACTTAGAAGGAACCAAGTTCAAAATATAAGCTGCAGTCTCTAAGGCATATCCCCAAAACGAATCTGGCAAATCCGAATAACTCATTATTGATCTAACCATCTCCATAAGAGTTCTATTCCTTCTTTCGGCTACACCATTCTGTTGGGACGTTCCAGGTGCAGTCAATTGGGATGCAATCCCAGCCTCTGATAAATAATCCCTAAACTCTCCAAAGAGGTACTCGCCACCATGATCTGATTGTAATGACTTGATACATTTTCCATGACGTTTCTCAGTTTCAGCCTTGTACTCTTTGAATTTCTCAAAGCACTCAGACTTACGGCGCATCAAATAAATATATCCATACCTTGAATAATCGTCAATAAATGTGACAAAATATTCAAAGCCACCTCTAGCTTGGATAGTCATGGGTCCACACAAATCAGAATGAACCAATTCCAACACATCTTTGGCCCTATACCCCTTTGCCGTAAAAGGCCTTTTGGTCATTTTACCTTCCAAGCAGGATTCACAGACTGGTAGTGCCTCCACTTCCAATGAACTCAAAGGTCCATCTTCAACCAGTCTTTGAATCCTTCTTAGGTTAATATGCCTCAATCGTAAGTGCCAAAGATATGTTTGGTTCATACAAGAAGGTTCTTTTCTCTTATTTAAGTTAGATGACATATTATTCATTTCCATGAGTTACATTGTGGGCGAAATAGGATTAATGACATACAAATTATCAACCAATACACCAGAACAGATAAAATATTTATTCTTTCTAATAACAATATTGTCATTAAAATAAACTGAATATCCATCCTTAACTAACATAGAAACAGAAACTAAATTCCTTCTAAGTGAAGGTGCATAAAGACAATCTTTCAATGTCAAAGACTTATTTCTACCAAAAGATAAAGTAACATCTCCTAATGCAACGACCGATACTTTTGTAGCATCACCCATGAACAAGCATATCTCTCCATCACTGAGCCGTCTGGTTTCCTGGAACCCCTGCAATGTATTGCAGACATGATTAGTGGCTCCTGTATCTGCACACCAGGTGCCGGTAGATAACACCGCTAAACATGTTTCAACTACTAGTAAATGAGATATACCTTCTTTGTTTCCTTGTTTGAGAAGTGGACAATCAGTCTTCCAATGTCCTGACCCTTTGCACTTGAAACATTTGTCTTTCGGCTTTTTTATCGCGCCTTGAGGTCCCATGCCCTTCTTTTCTGAGTTTGCCTGTTTCTGAATGTTATTCTTCTTCTTACCGCCTTTTGGCTTAGAAGTAGAAGCCTTTTCAGAAACAAAAACATGACCACTCTGCCTAAAGAGAGATTCAGCATCCTGTAGCTCTTTTGCAAGTTCTGCCAAACTATACAACCTTTTGTTCATGTTGTAATTAAGGCAGAAATTGTCAAAACTTTTAGGCAGAGTCCCGAGAATGATATTGTAAGCCCCCTGAATTTTTCGAATTATTTTTCGAATTTTCTAATGAATTATTTTCAATAATTCATTTCTATATAATTAATTTTGATCTTTAAATGCTCTTTACCATGACTTGGAATTCTAGAGCATCAGGGATGCCAGTCTCTGGAAACTTCCTTCTTGGAGTTTGTAGTAGACGAGATTATCTTCACAGTGATATTTCGTGTCCCACTCGAACTTGTTCCCTTGTACTCTTTTTGCTTCGCGCAAGTTCGGGTCAATTTAGACCATTTAATTATTAATTGAATTCCCACTCTTTTCCTTGATCATCGTTTGTACGTTATCGTGGCTTTTAATTTAGGAGCACCAGACCTGTCTTTTTCTTGAAACTAACTTGTCATGTCTGATCTACTCGAGACGCTCTTCACCCATAACCTTCGTGTCCCACTCAGACACTCCATTTTGTGCTCCATTTTCTTCGCACAACTTTCGGTTCAATTTAGGCCAATTAATTATCTACCGTGAAACCTGATTTAATTTCCCATTTAATTTCGGGACCCGACATCGACCCAACCTAGTCGACCCCAAATAGGAACATGGCCCACACGAAGCCTACTACCCGCCTGCCACTTGTGTCCCATTTATTTGAGCCCCCACATGCTACTTATTTGCCCATCATCATAAATACCTGTTTTTAATTCAAATATTGCACCCTGTCCATTTTGGCCCAACCCGGCTCCACTGAACCCAGTCTAAGCTCCTTGTTACCCTTCATTAATATCCATACACTAATTTTTTCCCTACTCTAAAATATCCCTCTATCTCTCTACTTATTTAATCTTATTTTATCCCTTGTATATTATATATGTACATATGTATATATGTATATATGTATAGGTGTATATATACATATGTATATACACTCACACTCTCTCTCCTATACCAGCCGACCTACTTTCTCCCCCCATGTGGCAGTAACACCCCACCCCCTCTTTCTATTCTCTCATTAATATCTCTACTTTCTCTCTTTCTCTCTCTAAATATCTACTCCTCTCTCTCTTTCTATCATATATTAATCTTCTCTCTCTCTCCTTAGTCAACACACACACTCCCTCACCCCCTCTCTCTCTCTCTCAGCCGATAAGCACACACACCCCCTGCTGTACGAGAACAACCCCCTCTCCTATTCATTTTTCTTTCCTTTACTCAACTTCTTCATCTTCTTCTTCATGTTCTTCTTCTTCTTATTCTTTTTACACTACAACCACCATCACCATTATAACACCACCACCACCACCATCATGCGAACCACCCCCCCCCCTCGCCGTGCCTGGCCGCCGCCGCCGCTGTGCTGCCACCACAACAGCAGCAGCAGCCGCAGCGTACTGTGCGCGCGCGCGGGCCGTCGTCGCGCGCCGCCGCGCCGACGCACGGCGCTGCCGTCGGCCGCCGCTGCCGTGGTCGGCCACCCCTGGCCTGGGCGCACCTTTCCGTGGCGGCCACCGTCCTTCGGGACGCGCCGCCTAGGCGTTCCGTGCGTTTGGCACGGGTTTCCGTCGGCGCGCGCGCGGGTTGAATCCAGAAATGGCATTTCGGGACAGCGACTTCGTGCCCATTTTCTGAGAAATCTGACCGTTGGATCGGCAATTTCTTCGCTCCGTCTCAATCTCGGTATATCCATCTTCACTCCTGTCAATTTTCGTCCGTTAATTTCGTCGTTTGATACATCAAAACCGGCCACCAAGTTGACGTTTTAATTTGTACTGTTTTTGGACAGTTTTGCGACACCAACTTCGTGGGTTCGTATCTTCGTCGTCGCAGCTCCGTTTTGCGCGCTACCAGTTCCGATGCACAGCTGGTATAACCCTCTTTCTGCCCCCTTTAGATTTCATTTCAGTTTGAGCTTGTTAGGTCGGTCGAATTCGACGCCAAAGTTGGCCGTTCGAATTCTTAGTGTTGCACTTGTAAAATTCCATTTTTGAACCCAGGACTCCGGATTCAATTTCTGACACCACCAGTAGACTCGTGGCGTCGTTCTGGCATGTTTTCATATAAAGTTTGCTTGATTTGGAGAACGTGGGCCCTGGCACGCATTTCGATGCAAAGCGGGTCCCACTTTCTGAGTCAACGGGTCATTTTGAGTTCGGCTCATCGGAATCCAACTCCGGATATACCGTTGAGTTCGTATCGTCATTCTGGACTCGTTGACATATAATTTGCTGAGTTTTGAGTACATTAGCTCCGACACGCTTTTCCGTGCAAATCGGTTTACAATGTCCTGGTCAACGGACCAATTTGAGATTGGGTCAACGGAATCCAATTCTGGATATACCGTTGGGTTCGTATCGTCATTCTGGATTCGTGGACATATAATTTGTTAGGTTTTGTGCACTTTTATTTTGGCACATTTTTCGGTGCAAAGTGTGTCCAACGGCGGACATCATTTTGGCCCGAAATTATCGTTTTTGCCCCTGTGTCTAAATTAGACTTTTGGACAGGCTATCCTAACTGATTTGACCATTCTGGACATGTTGGTAATATTTATTTTATCATCCGACAACATCTGTAGGTTTTCACCCTATTATTTTAATCCTTCTCCTTTTGTGGTATTTTGAGTTCCATCAATTCCGGTGATTTCACAATCACTGAAATTGAATGGGTTGACCCTGTAGATGTTTATAGAGACTAGCCTTGACCCTGTTTGACCATGGTTGACTGCTTTGACTGAACGTCGAAGTAGAGTCAACATTTGACCTAGTTTAACCTAGAGTTGACCATAGTTGACCAGTTGACTAAATGTCAACTGTAAGTCAACCATTGACCCAGTTTGACCTAGTTTGACTTGGTTTGACTTATTGTGGACTAATTTGACTTAGTGGACTGAGTCTGACCTAGATTGCGTAGCTTATACTATAGAATCAAGCGTAACACTGTTGAACCCTAATTAGTTTATATATATCTTATCTTTAGGTCTGTGGCATCACTCTGAGCATCGACCCCATTGACAGCTCAGGACCGCAGGCGAGTACGTTCACTGATAGTTTTCATTGTCTTGATATCTGCTATATCCGATTCAGTCGTAGTGTCTTACTTGATTCCCAGTCACGATAGTTCACGGACTAGTATATGTTGGATCATGACATGAGATGTTGTTCCTAGATTTTCTTGGTATATATGTACATTTCCTGCCTTGTTTCATGTACTTGTATAGACACCGATTCCTGAGAGGGAGTAGCTATCCTCTTAGGGAATCCCGTGTCATGACGTGTCATGTCCAGGTCCATTTTACTATTCGGGGATGGGGAATTATTAGGGGTTATGTGATCAAAGCCTCCCTGTCACTATTTTGCTAGCGCCACCCTCACCTCACGTAGGGTGTAGCAGACACCCCTTGCCGGGTTATCCAGGTTGGCCGGCATGACCCTTTTCAGAGATTTTCCTGTGATTGTCGGGCCAAGTGGATAACCCTACCATGACTCCCTAGCCGATCACATTTCGCTCTAATAATTCAAATCACATTTTACATTTATTGTTGTATCTTATATTCCAGTTCAGTTTTACTTTATGTACTTTCCACCATGCTATGATTTTATTTACTCACATGCTGTACATGCCTTTACATTGTACCTTGATTGGAGACTAAGTTCTGCTCGGGAGAAGAGTTACAACCCCGGTCCTTGTTTGGTTTAAGGGTTGTAACTCGGCTTTCGAATGGTTCGCAAGTCTTCATATATCTTTGTCTTGTAGTTCATTATACTGTCTCTTATAGAATTTGTCAATTCACATGGAACTGCTGTTAGTGTTTGTACTTGCTCATTTTCCTGACAGGATACCGTTGATAATATTTTAGGAGTTGTTATACCATTAGTGGACTTCATGATGTTGCTAGCTGAGGTGGATCTCACTATTCTTCTATGTGAGTTGTCTGGTAGTTATCCTTAGTTTGCCTTATTTTTCCTTCCTTATTTTCTGTCTTATGATTCCTTCTATTAGTTTCTAGTTGTTCTTGTGCTTTAGTTATCTTTCTTGTCTTATCATCCCTAGCTGTTGTGATGTGACTAGAGTATATTTATAGTTGTAGGCCTTCTAGATGTAGTGTATATTTATTGGGTACTAGACAGCGTTCTACCGCCGATATTGCGGTGTAGGCTGGGCGTGGCCCACGTATTCGTATCCGTATATCCGTGTGCGGGTCGTGACAGATATCGACCTGGGTTTCCCCATCGATTTCAGCTCCAAGGATCTCCATTTCATTCAGATGACCCATCATCTTGAGAATATGATCCCTTACTGGTGTACCCTCAGCCATTTTTGTATTCATCAAATATTTTATAGCAAACTGCCTAGCTGCTCTACTCTGATGTCCGAAGAGTTCCTTGAGGTTATACATCATGTCATAAGCTGTGGCCATGGCTTGATGCTGATGTTGCAGTACATTTGACATAGATGCCAGAATGTAACACCGCGCCATCTCATCTGCCTTTTTCCACTTCTTATAAGCCTCTTTGACCTCTTCATCAGAGTTAGCATCAGGCTTAGGTGGGCATTCCTCAACAAGTACATATTTGTACTCCTCAGCAGTCAGAATAATATCCAAATTATGTTTTCAGTCAATATAATTAGGTCCAGTAAGTTTGTTTTCTTTAAGAATCACCATAAGTGGACTGAAAGAACCCATTTTTGAAATCCTGAGAATCACATAAATAAAATTATGTAGGGCAAAAAAACTTTTTGAATTAACTAAATATTGATTCCCTCAAAACAATAATAAGAAATTCACCAACACCTTGAACACCATGAATTTAGCATGCCACGATAGTGTGGACGTATACAAATTCAACTTTGTTCAAGTAGATTTTTCTTATTAGTTTTACTATAATGTCAATATAACTTTATGACAAATAAAATTAATATGCTGGTCTTGCTCTGGTCATACAAATAATAACAGTGACTCCGATGGGGAGGATACCATTATTTATATCTAAGTGTATACCATCACTTAATACTAAGTCCATTACCTTGTAATAAGTTCCTTCAGATGGAGAAGTGAACACATACTAGGTAACTTTCTACAATTATCCCTAAGGAAGTTTGTACTGGTGATCCATAATTATACTCATCCGATATGGAGGAAAGCACTAAAGCCAACACGCAAGTATAATTACATCACCTACAAACCAGTAATAGAGACCATAGGATTTATACTAAATAAAAATCCTCTCCCACTTAGTTATTTAACAATGAGGGTTTTTCTACTAGTTGATATTATGTCAATGTTGTCCATTATTAATGTAGGCTTGGTTTTTCAAAAAAAAAAAAACCACACAATAATAAACATGCATAATCAGAAAAAGCAAAATGACAAAAATAAGAGAAAATATCCAACTATTATGGTCATCTTTGCTGCTCCGTCCTCAACTATCCGAATCCAAAATCTGGCGCTGCGCAGATCTATCCGAATCCAAAATCTGGCTGTCGATTCCTTCATCGAAAATCATCTGTCTGCCTCTGGACTGCTTAAAACCAGCATCTCATCCGGCGTCAGAAACAGCCACCACCGCCATCACGATTGATCAAAAATAATTAAAATTACATCAATCCTATGCCTCCCGAAGGAGTTCACACATAATCTAGATTGAAAAATTAAAATAATAAGCATGATCAACCCTCGTAATTTTAATTACATCCACAGCAACAACAACATCCACGACATGTCCATGGTTTAAACAACACAATCAAAAAAACATGCATTGGACCATAATAGTTGGATCTAAGATGCCTGCAAAACCGAGTTAGAATAGATCTACATCTATCGACTATTACACAGCGCACGTTTTATTGGACAACATGGACGTATCAATCAATACGTAGATCCAAAGTGGCTCTGATACCAATTGATGGAACTGGGGATTCCCAGGACCCTTCCTTTGGTGTGTGTATTGATCGTTAGAAAGTTAAACAGATCTAATACGTGTTCTAACCCTTCATAGGCGGAAACTAGGGTTCACGAATTATACCTGCGACGGAAAGGAGACGAGTAATTCCTGACAATCTCGAGCGGACGACCCCAACATCTTCTGCACGTATTCCTTCCACGAGTTGGACGTCGTGTGGGCGACGATCTCCCAACCTTTTCTTCTCCTTGGTAGCCCTCTCTTTCTCTCCTTACGTGAATTATGAATTTAGAAAAAAATTTAGATTTCTGATCCGATGATCTGGCGGCCAGAGAATAGAGGATATATATAGGCTACGGCAGGGACCATGAGGAGAAATTAGGGTTAGGCCTCCTAACGGATCTGGATATCCCGTGTTCAGCCCGAACACACAATCCAGGCCCATTAACAATAGCTCGGTCCACTAGTGAGCTATTGTTGCACTACCTCCCTAATTCCAAATTATGTTTGTAGGCTCCTTTTATTATATGCTCGTTTGGCTCCCCATGTTAAGATATCGTATGTCCGTCGATCAAATTAAGTTACTGACAACTATATTGATTCGACATCTTTTATCCTTAAGTAGTACCACTCAACTTTATTTGTCATGTCGGATATAATCCACCTGCAGGGTTTACATGACAATCCTTATGAGCTCCTTAAGAGGACATCATCAACCCGATGTATTGGGACATGGATTCCATTTATAATCAACAGCCCATCATACATACAATGTTATTACCCAATTCATAGAGGTTGTTGATCCATAATGAATCTCACTCATTTATGAGTCAAAGTAATGCACACTGCATATACATGTCCGTTATTATATCCGGATTAAGAGCACAAGCATCCATAATAACAGAGGTATTTGTTCTCTTTATGTAGTCAGTACAAAGAGAACAACCTCAAGTGGTCATGTTCAATACACACAAAGTGTACTAGTGTAAACCTATAGTCAAGATAGACTAATACCAGATTACACTACAACCTTTCCAATAGATTGTCTAAGTCTATCTAGGTTGTGAACTATTTATATACTCCATAGGAAACTGATAATATGATCTTCTGTGTGACACCACACACCATATTATCTACAATATATAATATCAGACATTTGCATTAACACTTGTAACAAATACAATATGCAAACATTTGTCCATATGATTCTCATTCAAAATTTAAGGAAATAAGGTTACTACAAAAGTGATGCTTTTAGTATATAATCCTAACAATCTCCCACTTATACTCAAAGCATTGCTTTTCAGTATACTGTTACATCGCAATGCCTTCAGAGATGAACTCCTCATACGCCTGTTGATTGAGGCGTACGACCAGCGTCTTGTGGGAGGAGTCCACCTTCACGTCGTCGGATTGCGACACAGCTTTCTCGGTGAAGGAGAAAGAGGTCCCCAGCAGAGTCGCTAGCTTGTTTGCCATTAAAATCTTTTGATTGTAAATTTCAATACAAACAAAACAGTGTTACAATGTAGGACTTAGACGTAGTCCTAGGAGTACACTTTTGTTTATCTGGGTCCCTTGTGCCGATGGAGCGAGTGGTAATGCGTTGACTCCGTTGACGATCTGACGACGGTTCTCGGTTCTCTGAAGGTCTGAGTTGCTCTGGGTGCTGGAGCTTGCAGAGAGGAAGAAGACGTTGTGTGTCTGTATCTACCTCTTTGTATATGTATATCGGTGGTTGTGTGATGTGTGTGTCCGTAAGAAGGAAGTGATCCCTCTATTTATAGCTTTGCAGGCTGGCTGCTCATGCGCGCATATGTAGGATGCGCCTGTACGTGGGGACGCCACGTGGTGGTTGCTGATGGAGACGCATGGGCGATGCACTCTGATTGAGGAGTTGAACCCTTCCTATTGCCTTTGTAGGCTGCGGCCGAGCTGACACGTAGCAATGGAGAGGATCTTTTCAGTTGCTGAGATCTTGGGTGATTAGCACCCCTTCATAGGCTGAATCAAGTCGAAGGACGCGTGTCGTAGGTCCATGGCTCAAAGATCTCGAATTTGGTGGGGAGTGATCTGATAGGATGCGCCTGGGATTGGGCGCATGAGAAGACTTTGGCTCGTAACCTTTAGGAGTCACGAACCAGTCGGGACGCATGGCTTTTGAGGCGCATGTGGGGCTTCAGCAGGGACTTTACTTCTGTCTTTAGGGATCAGAGAAAAGTCTGAGGCGTACGGCTTTTGAGGCGCATACAGAGATTTGGGCGCATGGCTGCGGAGGTGCATGCGAAATGGTTGGGCGGCCACGTGGCTCGTAACCACCGAAGAAGAGTAATGATGGTGCTGACGTCGATGACGCTTTGTCTTATAAAAAAGCTGTCAATCGTTCAGTCCTCGGGTGACGTGCTGCCAACTCTGTCAGACTTCAGTATTTAATGTTCTTGACAAGTGATGGGCTGTCGAGTGGGCGCATCGATCGGCGTTCTACTGTGCGCATGGGGACGCATGGGGCACATCCTCGTATGGCG
This sequence comes from Iris pallida, assembly GCA_029216955.1. Classification (NCBI taxonomy): domain Eukaryota; kingdom Viridiplantae; phylum Streptophyta; class Magnoliopsida; order Asparagales; family Iridaceae; genus Iris; species Iris pallida. Next base: position 3,844,981 of record JANAVB010026799.1, read on the forward strand.
CTTGGTGCTGATGGGCGCATCAGTATGATGCGCGGTCTGGCCGGCGCATTCGCTTTGCATGACATGTCTTTTATGGGCCCGACTGTTACATTCTTCGATTGCTTTGAATAGCCATTTTTGATTTGGCTGAATTCGAGGCGTCGGGTTTATCACCATTAATGCAAATTCATTGCACGGGATTCGGAGAGCCAGCCACTTGGCGCATGGATTTGATTTGCCCGGCCTATTAGTAGTGGCATGGAGAGGGTTTGCTTCTCGTTCTCTCACGTTCTCCCGAAATGAACTTGTTCGCTCGAGCACATTCTTTTGAAGAGATACGCCCGAGGGTGAAGATGCGACGCGTTGTTTTCATTGGTGCACTTGAAGGTGACTGTTACATCCAAAAGTCGGAGTCAAGGACTTCTGAGGCAGGCAGAAGGTGCCTGTTGCATCCAAAGATCGAGATGCTCGAGCCTCGTCTCCGTTATGCTGGAAGAGCCGCAGATTGGAATTGCGGTGCTCCGATCATCTTCCTTGGGCTTTGGGAGAGCCCCTCCTCCCGCTAGAGTGGGTGTTGCCTATTCTGGTTGGGTTGAAAGCTGCTCCTTTAGCCGCAGGTTGATTTACGATGCTCTTCTCTTCCTTGGTTTGGAGAGCTCTTCCTCCAGCTAGAGGGTTGATTGACACCCTCGTTCTGCTCAATAAATGCTTTATTAGTCGAAGCATTTGATGGCACATATGCTGACACTTCATGATGCGCCTGACTGGGGCGCTGAAGGGCGGCACATAATTGAGCTGCTGAAGGGATGCACATAACTGAGCCGCTGAAGGGATGCACATAACTGAGGATGCACATAACTGAGCTGTTGAAGGGATGCGCCTGGCTGAGAGCGCATGGCGAGATGCGCCTGTTTGAGAGTGCATGGCGAGATGCGCCTGTTTGAGAGCGCATGGTGGTTGCTGCGCCTAGCTGTAGACTTAGGGTCTTTTCTTGGTAGAAATTCTCCTTTGTACAGCTCTTTTTAAGACATGTAATAGACTTTTATATGAAATAAAAATCTTCTTTTAATGTCTATGCTTTGCTATGCCAAGTACTTCATCTGAGCTCCCTGGCGCATGTGATGTTAGACGCATAGGATTTCTGGTCCTAAAATTCTATGCTTGTACAATAATATACGTACATATATCCATATATGTTATTATAGATCCATATCCTTTACCATTTATCCACTACTATACCCTCAGACATGTTTGTCTGTACTTATCTATGGTGTTAGGTTACTCCCTTACTCATATAATATATATATATATATATATATCAATATATCCTACATGCCATAATACAACAAGCTACCCCTATATCATATTCACATGGTATAATATGCCCCTTATACTATATGTATAAATATATATCTATATTCATATGTATCCTATAATGTTGGTATCTATATGATAACTATATAAAATATACATATGATATTGTACTTTTGTTATTCTACGCATACCCATGGCTTACCTTGCTACTAAAGTATTTATTTTTACCCTTAGAATTACTTTAACTACCTATACATATACATATACACCTATATATACATTTATAGATAGCATATCCTTAGGATACAATGTTCTACATAATACTTGACATACCATGTATCATGATATGTCATGATACCTTAATTCATTAAGCATCCAATATTTTACACCATACCCTGGCTACCTTATCTATACCCTATATAGCATAACATGTATTCTACTATCTTATTCTATATGTACATATATCTATAGATATCTACCTTTGATCCTTGATACATACATGTATAGATATGTATCCTAGGTTACCTACAATTGATACTAAGATACCTATATCCTTATCCTATGACATGTATAGCTATAGATTATAGCAATATATTTACCTATATACCTATATATCAATATATCCTTCTATTTCATTACCTATCCAAATTACCTCAGGATACCCTATGCTTACCGTACCCTACCAATCATACACACATGGACTCATTCATCCTACTATTGGTACTTGATATCTTGATATTATTCATTATCTAGTTTTAATATCCAATATCTTAGTATCTTGACCAATACCTTATCATTCTCGATACTTACCCAACTAACTCTAATACTAATACTTGATATCAAATAGGATACCTTACTCAAGTCCCAATACTCACTTATCCTTACTCATGATACTTGAGTGTCATGATACCAATATCCTCATGGTACCAAAGTATCACACTAGCATCTTGTCCCAAACTTTAATACCTTGACACATAACTTATCTATACTTGGCTCACTTGATAACGACTTATATCAACTATAGCACATACTAACTAACATATATTACCTAATAATAATAATAATAATAATAATAATAATAATATATATATATATATATATATATATATATATATATATATATATATATTTAGGTTGTCAAGTATATATATATATATATATATATATATATATATATATATATATATATATATATATATATATATATATTTTTTTTAATATATATATATATATATATATATATATATATATATATATATATACTTGACAACCTATGATACCTATACTCACTTGATATCCATACCACCTAGGCTCATAGGATAGACAAAATGCCTATATCATATAGTCATTTTCTACTTGAAACCAATACTGCACCTATTAGACCTATTCACTAAATTTTAGGATTAAAGTATGTCGTATTTCAAAAAAATAAACGAATCGCATTTTCGTGTCCGAAAGTTTCCGAAATCACGAAAACACCGAAATATATTCGTCTTTCGGACACCTGACACTTAAACAGTTTTACTGAAAGTTCCAGAATGAATTTGGCCTATAAATTTATATATTTGGAAAGCTAACTTCGATACAGTTCTATTAAAAAAAGAAAGATTAATCGGAGTCCTGAATTAGGAGTTATGGTATTTCTAATTTGCTATGGCTGCAAAAAACGAGGATGAATACTGACGAATTTGGGTTATTTTGGACAAAAGAGCACATGTATACACCCAAATCTAACCGTGCGTATCATGAGATACCATAACACAATGTCACGTATCCTATTTAGGACATATACACCCAATCTCGACTAAAAAAGGACACAAAAATCTCTTTGGGGACATGTGTCGAACACTTGGGGTCATAAATTTGTAACAAATACAAATTGAGCATTGAAATCAATACTACTTATGCTAAAAACCTAGATCTACAAAATTGAATGCTTCTACTACCTAGATCTATCCTTAGGAATTCAAATTCACCTATGGGAAGGTTCCTATGGGTTCAATGGGTGTTCCTAACCATAAAATTAGTGAAGAACATAGATTTACCAAACTTGTGTGTCCCTTCTTTGGAGAACTCTGAATTTGGACACGGAAGGGTTGAGTCGGACACTATCTCTTATGGATCTCCTTGTGCTCTCAAATGCTCTAGGCCTTCATAATGGCGAGGATGAGTGAAATTGGAAATGGATTGAGTGGAATTGGTAGAAAATTGGGTTAGCTTGAGAAAGAAGAAGCTTTAAAAAAATGAGGTTAATGAGTGAAATAAAATGAATGGATGAATCCCTAATTAAAAATTCTCTCTTATAGTAAGGTTTTGGTCATGCCAGTATATCAAGTTTGTCCATCTCCAATTATCATGAATGGAATCTAATTAAATAAAGGAAAGAATCTCTACGACCAAAAGGAATATTCCTTTCATGATGTAGTGCCCTGCTCTGCAAAGGGTACTACATGAACAGAGAAACCAGATTGCTGGCTCTGCAACAGAAGATGATTAATCTGGATGAGTGGACGAAGACTCATTTTCTGATTCTTTCATGCTTAATAAGACTCTGAGTTTTTGAATGAATGTTATTGCTAATAACAAGACAGTAATTATTGAGAATGCTAATACAACCAATCTGTATGCTTATCAGAGAATTCACATGTTGCTATGCTAGTACAAGAAAAAGAGATAATATGCATGCTAAGAATAAGAATATTGCCTGCTAAAGTAGAGAATGCTCAAATGTCCAAAATTGTATACTGTCAAAGGTAGAATGATATGCTAAATCTGCACAAAACTGTTATTATGTTTCAAAGAGATGAATGATTGCATGTCCCTTAAATATGTTCTGAATGTTAGACATGTACAGATGGTCAAGTATATGTGTAACCCCTCTTCCCAAAATTTGGAAATACTTTTTTATTATTATTTTAAATAGTGATTTTTAGGATTTTATAAATATCTAATTAATTAATTATTATTATAGGATGCTTTAGTCATGGTTAAGATTTGGAGTACAAGATGACTAGAAATCGTGGCATGGATAGCGTAGACGTGTGACTTGACTAATGTTTTAGCCATGGTAGGGAAGTCCAAGCCATAAGTGTGTCCCAACTAGAAAAACCAGGACAAGTTGTGACATGACTCCTATAAATAAATAAATAAATTATTAATTAGATTATTGAACTTTTAGGAGACCCGATTGTGCTAAACTAGTCAGCTGGACCTAAACTGAGCCCAAGCTTATGTAGGCATGTAGTGAGACCAAAAACGTCCATATAGACATATTTTATGCAGATGCACATATTTTGTATTTTATTTTTGGGATCGGCAACTATTTTCTAAAATAATGTTATAAGTATAAAATAAGTATCATTAATGCATATATGACATTTTAGAGTGTTTGCACGACTTTCGGTGGACCTATTAACTTAGGAGTATAATGTGTCACCCAATACTACTTCTATTATTGGTTTATTGTATTTTTTATTATTATTATTGATATTATGATTATTATCAAATATAATTATTACTTGGTTATTTTGTACTCCTGGAGAATATATATAAATTGTAGGTACATATGTTTATGTATGACACTCTACCCTAGGAAATATTATTAAGATTTCATTGAGCTTTTATTGAATATTTATTCATATATGGATATACATTTATATATGCGTTATTAGATATAAGGGTTATTATTATGTATATATATCTATATTGAAGGTGTCAATGTGTTATAGATAACAAATATTATAACTCATTAAAATCGAGCATAACCACATAAATAAAGTACAAATGTTGTTGCCTGAGTCAACCAAGAAAATATTAGATTAGTATCATTAGTACTACTTCATTACATTCTGATCAATGCATATCTAGATTAAATACTTTTAATCTAATCCCATTCCAAAAACCTACTAGAACTGAGCCATCTGTCCTTCTACTTTGTATATAAAGCTAAACCAATTGTTTTCTATGATCCCTCTCTACTTATCTCCAACTTCTCTACATCCATCTCCCCCGCCCCATACTCCAGCTAATCTCGACCCAACCAACAACCTTCGACCATTGCAGAACACATGGGTTGCCACCAAACACCAAACGACCACTGCAGGATGTGCTGCGAGCCCCGTCGACCCAGGCATGACCCGACATCGAGCGCATGAGCCAGAGATTTGTGCCGCGTACGCCATCGACTTTGCTGGATCCACCAGCAACCTCTGACCTAGCCCAGAGTTACCGGGGATCGCCCCGATGCCTGCCAACCACCTACACGGCCACCTCACCGCTACCCAGAGCAGCTGCCGCCACCACGCGCACGACAGTGCCGCTGGCAACACAGCCACAAGCTCGAGCAGGTACCTATATTCATCAATGGTTTTCTTCCAAGATATTCAACTGTTTCACGATCCGTAAAATTTTACCAATAGCGTAGTTGACCCTCTTAAACCCTATTTAAGTAGAATTAATTCTACTGGATTATATCAACCAGAAAACCCTTACAAAGATCCTGAGAGACAACAAGAAAATAAAACAGTTTCCTATTTTAAAACCCATATTTTTGTAGGAAGATCCTGAAGAGGATATCAGGAACTTCAAAAACTAATTAAACACTCTTGTGGACAATATATAGGGCTTTAAAACCCTTTTTACATAATTGAATCATGTCTATTGTACATCGAAAAATCGATCTCCCAAAACTTAAAAAAACTATTTTCAAAACTGTTGAATTTAGGAAAAATTTCCCGATACGAAGTGCGCCCCGATAAACCGGACGACGTGGTCGCAACCTATGACCATCGAAAGACGCGTATGGATGTTGTTGACGTGTAGGATTCAACAGAACTCAATTTTGTTGTGCGTGCGTGACGAAATCGAAGCGTATTCGTCGAGAAACCCCGTATCAGCCCCTTTGCAAACTAGCCCAAAACTTTGTGCATGTTCGTCATCTCGAGACAAAACTTGCACCAATAGGACTGTGTCATTTTTCTCGTCCTGTATGCCAAGTTTGGCCCGATTCTGAGAAGGTTGACCGGAACGCCCTTATGGCGGGCCCACGAACCGATCAAACGGGTGAATTTATGGACAGCCCATCGGAATCCAACTTTGGACATATGGTTGGGTTCTTCTCGTCAAACCAGACCCGTAGACATATAGTTTGACGACTTTAGAGGTCACGGTCTCTGGCACGCTTTTCGGAGCAAAGCGAGTCCAACGGTGGACATCGTTTTGACCCAAAATTACCGTTTTACTCCTGTGTCCAGAATTGGACTTATGGGTAGGCTCTTTTAGCTAATTTAACTATTCTGAACACATTGAAAATATCTGTTTCAGCCCTCGGAGACTGTTGTGTTGTTGGACTTTTGTGTGGCACACTGGTGGTTTGTATTATCGGTTTCACCAGCAAAGGACCCCAGACGAGTACATTTCTGATAGTTTTCATATTTGATCATCTCTATGATTCATGTATTTAGTAGTGTTTTACATTGATATTCTATTGATTTTTGACATGATGGTCACACGATGTAGTATGGATCCCTTGCATGTTTTATTCTTGATTATTATTTTCGTGACTCCTGTATGATTTCTTTGTTCATGACCTGCTTGGATCCATTGGTACTAGTCGGGTGGAAAAATACTCTAGATATGTAAACAAATGCAAAACTATTCGTGTCTGATAGCAGTCGCATATTTCATGTACGGGATGCCAGATCTATTATTCGTGTTTGATAGCAGTCGCACACTTCACGTACGGGGTACCGAATTTATTATTCGTGTTTGATAGCAGTAGCACATTTCATGTGCGGGGTGCCAGATTTACTCTCTGTCGTTTAAATGTCAAAGTAGTATTTCAACTCACTAGATAGGTGCAGTTCTGGTTCTACTTTATACTTTGCTAGTCACATATCTTATCAGTTTTAGTAGTCACTTGTCATCATTATCATGCTCGTTCAGTTGTATGATTCTATGCTTGTCTGTTCATCATGTATTTCCTTATTATTTACAGTTTTATAGATTTTGTCAATTATTGGAACTGCTGTTAGAATGTACTCGTTCCATTCCTGATTGAAAACTAATATTTTTTAGGTTAACCACGACTACGCTTAGCATTGGAGAGACAGGTGTACTTGCAGACCAAAACCTATAGACTAGTTAGATAGTTGAGTATTTATTCAGTTGTTCTTTGTAAATTGTGAGACATGATACCTTGTATCAAATAAAAATCTTTGAACATTGTAATTTAGTTTAGCAATGTGAATGGGCCATAAAGATTATTTTGTGCATTTATTTTATCATGGCCTCGACAGCATTCTACCGTCGATACTGTGGCGTAGACTGGCTTGGACATGCACTCGTATCCCAAAAGCGGGTGCAAGTCGTGACAAGTTTTTATGGTGGCTCATGTAGGTCCGTTTTCGCAAAAGATAGCAAACTCGCGATAGTACTTTAAGTTAGTCGTACTATTGCGAGCCTACGACTAGGAAATAATCATTCACAATTAGGGTTGAAATGATTTAGAAGAATAATTAGGACTAGGAGTCCCTTATTAATCTGACTATCGGGTATTTATGGTTGGTACATCGGCCATGCGTTTTAGCCAAGGATTTAGGGAATAATAAACCCTACTAGATAACTTGAGGAATATTCGTAGAACGATTTGCTGTAGTGGTTGATACGTTGGTAAGATCAAGATGGGTAGAATATTCGCCTGGTTAGGATCGAATTCCTAATATCTATTATTGTGTGATTTTATTTTCCCTCTAATAACCTACATACCGTATTGCTTATTTATTCCATTGACCATAGGTAATTATTTCATTAAACAGAGTATATTTTGTTCCCATCTATTGAGTTTGGACCTAACTCGATTATCCATACATTCACTCATTCCGAGTTAGTTTTCAATATATATATATATATATATATATATATATATATATATATATATATATATATATATATATATTGAAAACTAACTCGGAATGAGTGAATGTATGGATAATCGAGTTAGGTCCAAACTCAATATATATATATATATATATATATATATATATATATATATATATATATATATATATATATATATATATATATATATATATTTATATATATTTTGTTCCCATCTATTGAGTTTGGACCTAACTCGATTATCCATACATTCACTCATTCCGAGTTAGTTTTCAATATATATATATATATATATATATATATATATATATATATATATATTATATATATATATATATATATATATATATATATATATATATATATATATATATATATATATACAAAAAAAAATATATATATATATATATATATATATATATATATATGTATGTGTGTGTGTGTGTTTTCCCTCAATCTTTGAATATTAGAGAGAGATAAATTAAAGTTTATATATATATATATGTTTTCCCTCAATCTTTGAATATTAGAGAGAGATAAATTAAAGTTTATATTTCTATTGTCTTCGATCATTTTCTTCATAAACTTGATCATTTGTACCTTTCCTAAACATCGGCATATCGTAAGTTTGTATCATTTATATTTCCTTCAACCTGAAGAACTATTAGTTTAAAATAATTTCTCACTCAAATATCTATATGTTAATCTCGAGTTAGTTTTCACTCAATATTTTCCTCTTAATCACCGAATATTGAATAGCCGTGAAATAGGGACTAGAAGATTTTTACTTAGTTTGGCTTCGATCATTATCCTTCCTAATCAATTATTTTCTTTTCAAGAATTGATATTTATACTTGGAAGACAAATACTTACACCCCTCCTATTTCGATCACCTTGGAAATTGTTTGGATTAACTTTCCTGCCTATACCTTATTATTTATTTATTTATTCCCATAGGCAATTATTTTCTCAAAGTCAACATCATATTTCATTTATTGACTCTTGAGCCTAATACGGTCCAATTATCCATATATTTATCCTGAGTTAATTTTGTTGAAATTCAAGATATATATATATATATATATATATATATTAAAAAAAAAATATATATATATATATATATATATATATATATATATATATATATATATTTTTTTTTTTATATATATATATATGTTTTACCTTGATCCTCGAATATTAGAACTGGAAATTTTTACCTTCTTGTGTTCAATCATCTTTTTCTATTCGGTCGCTTGATTTAAAAATTTTACACCTAATTGATCGTTTTATTTTTAAAATTGATACTTTCACTTTAAGGACAGTTACGTACACTTTTCTATCATGATCAATTTGGTTGAATTTCTAACATTCTCTATCATGATCAATTTGTTTAAGAATTTTAGAAACTTCTTGAGATTTTATGGATATAGTTGAAAAAATATTCGTTGACTTATAATGGCAAGGCAGAAGCACACTGTCGTCAATTATCTGAATTATCAAGACTGCAGGTTCACTGCAACCAGTAGCGCACTAGCGAGGCATGACCCCTAAGTTGAAATAATTTCAGGTAAGCGTAACTTATCGAATATCATTAAAGGTATATCTTAGTTGTCATATTTTTATCTTTGAGTTGCTATGTCAACATTGGATAGAGTTGATAGGGTATCCGATTATCGTATCCTTGCTTGAGTCGTTGAACCAAGAGTTTATTGCAGCCAGCTGTACACTGGCGAGGCATAAATTCTCGGTGAAGTGGCTTCGGATATGCTTATGATTTTTGAATACCATAGAGGCTGTCTTTTATTGGCATATAACTATTAAAAATTTATTTGTGCCTTATTCCTAGTTACGATCTTCTCAATAAATTGGTTGTTCTTCCTTTCTCCCTTATCTTTCTATTCTCGAATCGTCATCTTTGAAAATTTACTTTTGATTTCCTTCCACTAGATTCCTCGTACCTAAATGATTATGGGTAAATAGTTAAGCGTCTAGAAAACGATTCTGATTGATCATCCTTAAACGATTTCGACCATGATTTTTTATTAAATTTCAATCGAGTCAATTAGCGTCCTTTCCAAGGTTTTGGTTCTATAATCGTGTCTAAATAGTTTTGCTTAACTAGTTGATCGTGCCAAAATGATTACAATTTTGATCTTGTTCATGTTCGTGCCAAATTTTTCAAATTTTTATCATGCTTGGATGACTTGAATGATTAATCTTGATCGTGACTATATCTTAGTTATATCTAGATAATTTTAAAAATGTTTAGACTTTGCCTAAATTTTGATCTCTGACCAAGCGTATATAATCCCAACGGTAGTTAACCGTGTTTACACGACCTTTTCTTGTTTAACTAATCCTACTTCGACTATATCCTTGACCATTGTGACTAGACCCTTTTGGACTATATTTTAATCGTGCCACATGGTACTTTTTCTTAAAGTTCGATTCTATTCAAGATCTAACTCATTTTGATCCTTGATCATATCATTTCTTGATTATATTCTCAATCACGACTAATCGTGGCTTTCGAAACTTCGAAGAAAATTTTTTCTAAGGTGGGTAGAATTGAAAACTTACTCTCCGATTCTTTTTAAACTTTTATTTATTTTTTGGCTAGAAGAAATTTTTTTGATTTAAATTCTGTTATAAATGTTCGAAAGGAAAGGAATTTTGCCAAAATTTCTTTTAAAAGAGATTTTTATATAATTATCGAAATAAACTTTTAAAAATTATAGATTATTATCAATTATTTCTATGATTTTAATTTTGAAAAATATTTGAGTGATAACAAATAATACCCTATATTCTTATGGTGACAAATTATTAGATAAAGATTTACTAAAATTGTTTGAGCTACTCAAATACATTTTAAAGTTATTTGATAATACTTGGTGTCTATTTATAATTATTTATTAAGTATTATATTTGGATTTGATAAAAGGTATTTTATATATTATCGATAAAATCTAGAATTATTTTAAAGCATTACGGATTAATTCTTTGGATTCAATTTTTATTTAAACCTTGGAAAGATTTGATCATTCTAGTCCTTTCCCCAATTTGGAGTTTTCTATCGCCTATGAAAAGGTGAGCCCTCCCTTTCTCCACAAACACAAACTCCCAAATCCCCACAAAATCCCCAATCTCTCAAAGCCCTAACTATAATTCCTAATTTCTGAAATCCTAACCCTAAATTTTTATTTCCTTTTCTTGCACCTATTTGATCAATATTAACTTATCCTAAATTTTTTCTTTTCACCGATCCACCACGTCCTCCTATATTAGTAGTCCTTAAATTCGAGGACGAATTTATTTCTAAGGTGGGTAGATTTGTAACCCCTCTTCTCGAAATTTGAAATACTTTTTTATTATTATTTTAAATAGAGATTTTTAGGATTTTATAAATATTCAATTAATTAATTATCATTACAGGATGCTTTTGTAAGCCCCCTGAATTTAGGGCTTATTTTTTTCAATTTTATAAATAAATTATTTGCAATAGATATTATTATTTGATTATTATTTGATTTAATATTTTTTTTCCGTGACTTTGACTTCTGGAGCGTCAGGGATGCCAATCCCTGGAATCTCTCTTCATCCGTGTGTAGTAGATAAGATTACCTTCATGTTGATATATCATGTCCCATCCAAACTTGTTCCCTTGTACTCTTTTTACTTCACACAACTTCGGGTCAATTTAGACCATTTGATCTTTAAATAATTATTAATTGATTTTCCCACTTTTATCTTTGATCATCATATGCACGTTACCGTGACTTTTAATTTAGGAGCACAAGGCTAGTCATTTTCTTGAAACCAACTTCTCATGTATGACCAACTCGAGACGCCCTATACCCATGACCTTCGTGTCCCACTCAGACACACCATCTTGTGCTTCATTCGCTTCGTACAACTTTTGGGTCAATTTAGGCCAATTAATTATCCTCCGCAGAATGTGACCTGACTTCCAATTTAATTTCGGGACCCGACATCGATCCAACCTAGTCGACCCAAAATCTGGACATGGCCCACACGAAGCCTACTACCTACATAATACTTGTGTCCCATTTATTTGAGCCCCTGCATGCTACTTATTTACCCATGATCATAAATACCTAAATTAATTCATTTATTAGATCATGTCCGATTTTGACCCGACTTGGCTCAATTGAAACCAACCCAAGCTCCATGTTACCCCTTCATTAATATCCACAGACTAATTTTCCCTACTAAATATTAGACACCAAGTCTATCTTCTCAAATATTCTATATATAACCTTTTGATTAAATAATTAAAGAATTGCTTATATTTAGCCACATTAAATCCTAGTCTTTGATTTAC
>JANAVB010026799.1:3899616-4109616 GCA_029216955.1 Iris pallida
GTTGACCGTTTCTAAAAATTGCTATCTTGATGGCTAAAAATAGTGAAAAAAATTACTTCATATGACGACCAAAAAACGTCAAGAAAAGCCCTTCCAGCGACCGTTAAGAAAAGGGGGAACTTTTCTTGACTCCGGCCTACTTGACGGATCCGCAACCGTCAAGATACCCATTTCTTGACGGAGAATACCTGTCAAGAAAAGCCTTTTTTTTCTTGTAGTGCTTGTTTGGATCCATTGGTACTAGTTGGGCGGGAAAATACTCTAGACATGTAAACAAACCCAAAACTATTCGTGTCTGATAGCAGTCGCACATTTCATGTGCGGGGTGCCGGATCTATTATTCGTGTCTGATAGTGTAGAAGCATGGAAAAGAACAGAAGAAGCCCATGCGGCTCAAAACAGAAGAAGCCCATGCGGCTCAAAACAGAAGGAGCCTCATGCGGCTCAGGAATCTATCAGAGCCTCATGCGGCTCAGAAACTCTTTAAATAGCCTCATGCGGCTCAGGCAAGAATCACGTGACCCTATGCAGCTTTACAACTGGCCATAAAGTGACTGCTCCCATTAAATGCTCTGACATAAAGTAATAACTCTGACACTAAAGCTGAAATGATGAACTTCGATATGACTGCGTATTTCTCGGGAAACGGAGAAAATCTCCTCTGCAGCAGGCACGATCCACCAACTACAAAGCCCCCTATGCGGCTGCCACCACCCCATGCGGCTGATGCTCGCATGCGGCTCGGAGCGTGAAGACCCTTGTCATGCGGCTCAAATTATGAACAGTCACCCTATGCGGCCGATGTTCTCATGCGGCTCGGATCATGAGGATCATCTCCATGCGGCTCACGCCCATGCAGCCTTGACACGTGGCAAGTCCTATGCGGCTCAATTGAAAACCACCCCCATGCGGCTCAGATTTCGGAGGCTTCACCTATGCGGCTGCCACCTTCATGCAGTCCAAAACCTAAGAAGCTACCCTCATGCGGCTGTGGCTCACAATTATGACACGTGACAGAAGATCAGTTTCCCACGTGGCACTAAATCAATCAAGAGTTATCAACAAATCCCAACAACCTGATTTAGTACAATCATCATAATTACCCGAATCAAAACAGATTTATGGCAATCACATGGATTAAATACATGGCAGGAGATCCGAGCTTCCCAAGATTCATGACAATCAACATTGATTGCCCATACGGATTTTACACAATCAGCATTAATTGTCCAGATTCGTTGCAATCAAGATTAGTGGTCCAGATTAATTGTCCACAAAATAGGATCAAGGAAAATGGCAATTAAGTCCCCAAGCCGTCGAGTTTTTTAGGGTGATCATTGCAAACCCTAATGATGACACCCCCACTTCTATAAATAGCAAGGTGCCATTCCCTTGCAAACCCTGGAGAATTCAGGAGAAAAAAGGAGGAGAGATCGGATCCAGAGAAACAAAAAAATATATAGCAAGGTGCCATTCCCTTGCAAGAGAGATCCTCTCCATCCGGCTGGACACACAGAGAGACAAAGGCGCGCACAGAAGAGTCTTCCCATCTTGAGAGCAGTTCTTCGCCGGAGCCAAGGCTACGTCTGATCGTCCAAGGAGTAAGGCAGAGCGGCCGTCGCTTTCTCAAGCTTCTACCGTCACCCCCCAGAATCAAAACTAAACAATCGTACTTAGACTGCTGTACCTAGGTTTTCGTCCCTAGGCTTTCTTTGTACGAGCGAGTTTGTATTGTGAGTCTAAGTCCAGTCCTCCTATATAATTGTTCTGTACTTTTACAATCAATGGCAAACACGATGTCGACTCTGTTGGGGACTAACTTCTCCACGGCTGAGGAGTTGGTGACACAATCAGACGCAGCCAAACTTGGCTCCACTCAACAAATGCTGGTCGCCCGGTTCGACCAACAGGCATTTGAAGAAATGCTCTCCGACGGGAGCGCTGGCCCGGTCCAGCGGCGAGCCCGCACAAAGAAGGCCCGCAGGGGTGGAGACCCAAAAATTTTGCTCCTCCCCAAGCTCTCGAAGAAGTACTCTCTGTTGCCCGAGACAGCAGAGAAGTCTCGCTTGTGGCCCCACCTCAGACCACAGAGGACTCTGCTGTCCCCAAGTCCGGCAGAAGAAAACACTATGATGCTGGACTTGCAGGGGCAAAGAGGAACTCTGTGCAATCCAAGCCGCATAAGGGCGCCAACCGCATGAGGAAATCTCATGCGGACGCAACTGCCAACCGCATGGGGAAGGCTCATGCGGCCGCAACTGTCAACCGCATAGAGAAAACTCATGCGGCCAGAACTGCCAGCCGCATGCAGACAGCCTGCACGGCCATGACTCCTAGCCGCATACAAAAAGTTCATGCGGCCACAAAGGATAGCTGCATGCAGACAGCCTGCATGGCTACACATACCAGCCGCATGCAGACAGCCTGCACGGCCACCGATCCTAGCCGCATGCCATCTACTCCATGCGGCTCGCGGTCAGTCTTTGACCGTCTCTCATACGGTCCTGACCATGATGGCTCTCTGGAGCATATGCCAGACTCTGTTGTGACCAGCTTGGACTCTTCCTACTATGCACTCTCAGGTGCTAGGAGGAAGAAGTCTCGGGCAGCGCGGGCTCGACGAGCTCAGTCGACTGCCCCGACTTCTGACTACCAGGGCGTCCCGATGACTATTACTCGGGCCCCTGATGGAAAGTTGTACAGAACTACCCGTGTCCAGCCCCCGGCGGCCAACGAACGGGATATTATCAAGAATCTCCTAACAAGGATCGGGGGCGAGTACTCGCGCTATCCCCACATCAAGGAGCAGACAGGAGGCCAACGCACTCATCAGCCCACAAAGCAGGTGACCCGCGCAACGTGATTCTTCACAAGCACAAGAAAAGAGACGAAGATTTGACGTGCAAAGAGTCCTGTCAAAGACATCAATGCACCCAAGTCATAGTCAACTGTTGCTGCAACAAGGCAGCAGCACAAAAAGACCGGCGGTCCGTCTTCCAAAGGCTGCAACACCCAAACTCAGAAGACGAGGAGCTTCTCGTCGCATCTTGCAATTCTGCTCTGAAGATTCCTGGCAGCGGAAGAGGGAAGAAAACAAATGTCTCCAGCCCAAAAATTTCAACCGGCGTAACCAAGAAAATTTCTTCTAAACGGCTGTCTACCACCGTTGCAGGAGGAGTTTACCAAGGTACCCGTTCAAAGACAAAATCTGCCGCACTGGGAGATTCATCCACATCTATGGGAGATACTGGAGCCGGGGGTAGCATTCCTCCAAATATCCACAATAACCCGGTGTTCCAAGAAGATAGTCCGGGGGAAATGGTTCACCCAACAGATGCAGCAGATCCCGACGTCCCCGATGACGTCCACAATTCCCAAGACGAGGCAAGCTCTGAAGCTAGGGGTACCACTCTTTCTGAGTCAGAACCAGAGGAGGGCATTCCCACATACCCGGACGACTTCTCTGTACAAGGGTATGACTCAGAGGGCACGTCC
The DNA here is from genome assembly GCA_029216955.1 of Iris pallida. Classification (NCBI taxonomy): domain Eukaryota; kingdom Viridiplantae; phylum Streptophyta; class Magnoliopsida; order Asparagales; family Iridaceae; genus Iris; species Iris pallida. The sequence goes on from JANAVB010026799.1 coordinate 3,903,112, forward strand.
TCTACCGTTCCTTCCATCTCTCCTCATGTGAGGACGGTGTTCATGACGGACAACAACCAAGAGGTTCCAGTGATCGCCAACGCATCGACACTCTGGAGGCCATACTACATGCTTTGGTCAAGTCTGTGGACGAGATCAAAGCAGCCCTTCCAACTCTGCAAGGAAGAACGCCTGACCAAACAAGCTTGGGTCCCGCGGTTAATGCGGACTCGAACTCAGCTGCACCAAACCCGGGCGATAGTCCCCCTGAAATATCGGTTCCTACCGCTGCAGACGAGGCCAGGGAGGCAAGAAGAGAGGTCCAGGAGCTCCGGGCCATGTTCCATGCCCGAGAAAATTGCCAAGACCTCATGATACGACAACCGTATCCCGCTGCGTGGAGAGATGTTCCCTTCCCACCAAAATATAAACCATTCCACATCAATCCATATGATGGCAAGACATCTGCAAACAGGTACATCACCTACTTCGAAGTCACAACCGACCATCTGTCTCATAACGACGCCATCCTTACGCGGTTGTTCATCGGAGCCTTGGAAGGGGTCGCCTTCGACTGGTACCGCAACTTGCCAGACAATTGCATCCACTCCTTCACCGGCTTCAAACGAATGTTCCTAGAGAGGTTCTATGAAGTAGGACAAGACGTGACAATGTCCACTCTCATGGACGTTATTCAGGGAGAAAATGAGCTAACAAGAAATTATATCGAGCGGTTTTGCCAAACCGCGATGAAGCTGCCCTCTAGCAACCCTGATTCCTCCTTGATTGAAATTTGCCAAAAGAGACTGCTTCCCACAATCAGCCTCTGGATGGGCGAAAGTCAGTTTAAATTATTGGAAGACGTTCATCATCAGTGCCACTAGCGCAGAAGACAAGGTGAAGAAAGCTCGCCAACTGGGATTGCACATCTCGGAAGGGGAAGACAGGGGCAAACGCCCTATCGTCAACAACAACAACGGTGGTAATTCCTCCAGCAATCGAGACAACAAGGGCAAGCAGGTTATGGTGACCGACACAGCCCCAAAGCCCGAATCAACGTCGACAAAAAAGCAGTGGCCTCAGATGACCTACTCGTTCGAGGATGGCCATGTTAAACCCATCTTAGACATGCTCATCCAAGGAGGACGAATTCAGCTCCCTCCTCCCAGGCATGAGCCTCGTCCTGCAGATATAGAGAGCCCCAAGTACTGTCATTACCATCGCTATGTTCACCATGCTACACAAGACTGCTATCAGCTGAAGCGATACATCCAACATCTCATCGATTCTAAGGTCCTGGCCATTAATTTCGAAGAGGTAACCGTAGCAGCCAACATGGTGTCAGTATAATTTGGCAACTTCCCTCCGACAAGGACTCAAGACGGAGTAGTACCTGTCCTCCGAGCAAGGATGGAGGTCGGTAACCTTCCACCTCCCCAAGACCAAGCTGCTGGTCTAGTACCCCTTACCACATCACGAGAGGAAATCATGTGGGTCCATCCGGACTTGGTACCTAAGGTGACTCAGTCCGCGTCTCCCTCCACCAGCAAGAAGAAGAATGGGAAAGTCAAATCATGCCGCACAATCTCCACAGAGGTCGAAGAAGCTACTGCTGTTGTTATCCGCTCCGGCGCATAAACCCAACCTCCACCGGGTAACTCGGCTGAAGATCAGCAGCCGACAGCTGCTGATGCTCCAGGACCTCCGCAGCCTTCGACGACCGACAAGCCTAGGCCGAAGGAGACTCGCTTCGACAAACCACTCCGAAGAGAGACGCCTCATGGGCTAGAGAGGCCATACAACTTTGACATCCTGGCACAATTGGCCAACACATCGGCCAAATTGTCGCTATATGAGCTCCTGAGACTCTCCAAGGATGTCCGTGTCGCGCTAAGCGAAGCACTCCAGAATGCCGACGCATACCTGGCTCAGTCCAATCTCACTGGGGAGGACTCGTCGGCAGACCTCCAGGACAGCGCTTGCACAGGATCAATGCCAAACATTGTCTTCACTCCACAGGATATGCTTATCAAAACTAACCTGCACGATCGCCCTCTGTATTATACTGGGTACATTGGCGATATCAAGGTTGATCGGATGCATATTGACCCCGGGTCCTCCATAAGCATCATCCCGAAGAGCCTACTACACCATCTGCGTATCCCGATGCATCGCCTGACGTCGACAAGCACCGCCATCAGCGGTTTCAATTAGGACAAGAGCTACCCGATCGGGAAAATCTGCCTAAAGTGCCAAATCGGCGACCTTCAGTCAGAAGTAACCTGTTATGTCATAGATGCGGACACTTCCTACAATATTCTCCTGGGGCGCCCTTGGATACATGATTATATGATCGTGCCCTCCACAATGCACCAGTGCTTCAAGTACGTCGACAAGCACGGCTTCGTAAGAACAGAATTTGCCGACATCGATCCCTTTAAAGGGGTCGAGTCCTACTACAAAGACTCGTGCTTGTATGAGAAGTCGAAGAAGCATCTCGCCGAAAGAGACACTCAGGCTCAAACTGAAGCAGCATCTGGATCAGAAGAACATCTGACGATCCACCTCCAAGCCCGCAAGCCTGGAATAACTGCACCCCTTACAGCCACTCTGCGTAAGGACGCAGTTAGCCTCTCTGCACATGAGGAACAGATGATAATCCGACTGCCAAAGTCTGGCCAAGCGCCAAGACCCACGACAGAGCCACTGACAATCAGGCTGTCTAAAGCTAGCCGGCCACAAGCAGAGGAACTCAATCCCTCTGTCAAACCGATGACAATTCGTCTTCCCAGAATGAATCGGCAACCGAGCACTAAGCCAGGGACTGCTAGCCAGCCAATAACTCCCTGCCCAGCACCGAGCACCAAACTGGGGGTAGCTAGTATGCCAACAACTCCACGTTCTGCTCCACCCATGGAGCCCCTGATAATCAAGTTGCCCAAGTCATCCTCTCAGTCTGCATTTACACATGGGGTGGCTGAAGAAGAGTCAGAGCTGGCCAAGTATGTGGCTGCTTACACTGATGTTCCATCCGCATACGATGTAATCCCACTGGAAAAGATAACTTATTTCATCAATAAAGGGCTATCTTTGAATTACCTCGAGCTTAATAAGCTTTGTACAATGTATGCTATGGAACACGGTATATGCGCTCACCTGCACACACAAGTGACAAATGTCTACACCGTAAACCAACTTACTCCAGTAGAAGACGCTTGCCGCATAATCGAGGGAGGGGATCACCCAATCATCTTCGGCCGGAAGAATGATCCACGGCCCTTCAAGATAGAAGAAGTTGAGCTCGAACTCGACACCGGGAGATTGCCCCTTTATCTGTATAGTCCCCAATCCAAGTACCTTATACAAAAATAAGGGTATGATCTGGAACCTACTCCAGGCTTGAACTACGGCACTGGACGGCGATTACCCTTACAATCACCGATCTCGGCTGGAAAACCACGAGACTACTACAATAAAACCAGATGTGGGCTAGGTTATGTCACACCCGCGACGACACCTGAAAGCTCAGACGAAGAGTGTGACTAGCACTCACACTCAATCGGATCACCTACTTTCGATTCAGATATCAGCATCGGGGATATGCTCAGGCAAGTCTGGTCTGTCAATATGGTACTTGCCGATGCCTACGAATAAGATGAAGACATTTCCGAACTTCTTGAGCTAGAGCCATGGGCACAACAACTAGATGTGCAGTGGGAGAAGCGGTTCGAACAAAGAGAGCCTCCCACCGAGGTCGAGGTTGTACAAGTCGATCTAGGTGATGAATCCTCTCCAAAGCCCATCTTCGTCAGTAAGAATTTGACCGACGAAGAGCGAGAATCACTAATACAACTCGTCAGAGAATATATCGACGTGTTCGCCTGGAGCTACGAAGATATGCCGGGACTAAACCCCAAGATTGTACTTCATAAACTCAATATCCGTCCAGAAGCAAAACCAGTCAAGCAACAGCAACGTCGGTTCCGGCCTGACGTCATGAATGCTATTGAAGCCGAGGTAAACAAACTGATAGCCAGCGACTTCATCCGTGAGGAACAACATCCTGACTGGGTCGCCAACATAGTTCCAGTCCTCAAGAGGAGTGAAAAGATTTGAATCTGCATCGACTTTCGCAATCTGAATGAGGCTTGTCCTAAGGATGAGTTCCCTCTCCCTATCACAGACATCATGATCGATAACACCTGCGACTTTGAACGTATGTCATTCATGGATGGATTTTCGGGGTACAACCAGATCAAGATGTTCCCTGACGACGAAAAGCATACATCATTCCGAACACCAATTGGCACATTCTGCTACACAGTCATGCCTTTCGGTCTAAAGAATGCTGGCGCCACATATCAAAGAGCTATGAACATCATCTTTAGAGACCACTTGCACAAAACAGTCGAATGCTACGTTGACGACATCGCCGTCAAAAGCCGCTCTAAGGAAGATCATCTGCATGTTCTAAGGACAGTGTTCGACCTGATGCGAACACACAATTTGAAAATAAATTCCACAAAATCCTTCGTGGGCGTATCCAGCGGAAAGTTCTTAGGTTTCATCATTACCTCCCAGGGTATCCACGTAGACCCTGAGAAGACGAAGGCGATCATGGAGATGGGTCCTCCGAGAAATCTCCGTGAACTCCGAGGCCTTCAAGGGAGACTAGCCTATATCAGGAGGTTTATCTCCAACCTCTCCGGACGATGTCAGCCATTCACTCACCTCATGAAGAAGGGCATCTTATTCGTATGGGATGAAGAATGCCAACGTGCCTTCGACAGCATCAAAGAATATCTGACGAACCCTCCAGTTCTGGTAGCCCCGATTGCAGGAAGACCATTCTTGCTCTATGTACGAGCGATGGAACATTCTTTCGGTGCTCTGCTAGCACAAAACAATGAGGCAGGCCACGAACAAGCCATATATTACCTCAGCCGAATGATGATGGGGCCGGAACATCGATACACTGCCGTAGAAAAAGAGTGCCTAGCTCTGGTTTTTGCCATTCAGAAGACGCGACACTATGTCACGGGACAAACCATCCAGGTCATATCAAGAGTCAACCCCCTCAGGGTCCTCATGATTAAGCCAGGTGCACTCAGCTCTTGCCTCGCTACCTGGGCGATATTACTGTCCCCTTACCACATGATCTTCGTCCTACAAAAGGCTGTTAAAGGTCAAGCTCTGGCAGACTTTTTAGCAGCTCATCCGGTTTCGGAGTCAACCAAAATAGACGAAAAGATGCCAGATGAGGTCGCTAATTCAAATATGGCCTCCCTCGGTACCATATGGCGAATGTTCTTCGACGACGCTTCTAAAACTGGGCCCAAGGGCAACATCGTCGCTGGAGTCAGAATAGTGCTAATTTCCCCCACCGAGTTGGTGATCAATCGGGCTTATTCTCTCACGGAGCCCTGTTCAAACAACATGGCCGAGTACAATGCTTTGGTCATTGGCCTCTGACTCGCAAAAGAGCTGGGGGTAGAGCAACTTGAAGCATACGGCGATTCACAGCTAATCGTCAATCAAATCTGGGGCTCGTACGAAGTGCGTTATGATCCCCTATCACCAAACATCGATTGACATCATCTCGTCCTTGGAAGGGTTCTTCATAGAACACGTTTCCAGGCTCCAGAACATTGAAGCTGATGCCCTAGCAGGCCTAGCCGCTTCCTTAGCAGTTCCAAATCATGCTCACCATCTGGTTGACATCATAGGCCGTGAGTTGGTTTGTCCCAGGAATAATGTTCAGTTTGCCAAGAGCTACTCCGCCCTGACAGTCGACGAAGCACCAGACTGGAGACAACCGTTCATCGACTTCGTAGTCTACGACATCCTGTCGGAGAATCCGAAGGAAGCCACTTCTATTAGAAGACGTTCCCTCAGATTCTTCTATGATACGAAAACAAAAATGCTATATCGACGATCATACGATGGATTACTGCTTCGATACCTGTCAAATACAGAAGCCAAAGAAGCCGTGCATGAAGCTCACGATGGCATCTGTGGGGCCCATCAGCCTGGCCCGAAACTACAAGATCGCCTTCGTCAAATGGGTTACTACTGGCTCACAATGGTTGCAGACGCAATAGACTATGTACGAAAATGCAAAGCCTGTCAAGTCCACGTAGATTTCATCCACCAGCCATCCGAGTTTCTACACCCGACGGTGGCATCCTGGCCCTTCGAAGCGTGGGGAATGGACATCATCGGTCCGATCACTCCGCCTTCGTCCCGAGGACATCGCTTCATACTCGCAATCACAGATTACTTCTCCAAATGGGCGAAGGCTGTTCCGCTTGCAGAAGTAAAGACTTCAAACGTGATCAGTTTTATCAAGCTTCACGTCATCTATCGCTTTGGACTGCCCCGAAGGATCATCCATGATAATGGTCCGCAGTTCGCAAGCCACGTCTTCTATCGGTTCTGCGATAAGCACCGCATCCAGAATATGGCTTCAACACCATACAACCCAGCGGCTAATGGTCTGGCTGAAGCATTCAACAAAACAATCATCAAGCTTCTCAAGAAGTTTGTGTCATCAAACAAGCGCGACTTGAATGAGAAGCTTGGCGAATGCTTATGGGCGTATCGTACCACAGTACGAACGGCCACCGGGAACACGCCATTCTCTCTAGTATACGGAAGTGAGACAGTTCTCCCACTGGAGACTCAAATCCCCTCACTCCGCGTAGCTCTCACATATTGATTGACGACGGACGATAATCACCATCGCAAACTACAAGAATTGGAGGCTCTAGATGAGAAGCGCCTACTAGCTCAACAATGAATCGAGCTATACTAGGCACGTATCTTCGGCGCCTTCAATAAGAAGGTTAAAACTAGAACATTCCAAGTGGGCGACCTCGTTTTGGCAGTTCGAAGGCCGATGGTCATGACTCACAAAACCGCCGACAAGTTCCAGCCAAAGTGGGAAGGCCCATTCATCATTGATGCTGTATTCTTCAATGGATCTTACCGCCTCGCAAAACAAAACGAAGACTTGCTCATGTTGCCCATCAACGGCAAGTTCCTAAAGAAGTATTACGTCTGAAACGACATCCTCCAAGATGACGAGTCATGTACTCTCTCGTACCGCTGAACTCACATCCCGCCTACAAATTGCCAAGATGACGAGTCATGTACTCTCTCGTACCGCTGAACTCACATCCCGCCTACAAATTGCCAAGATGACGAGTCATGTACTCTCTTGTACCGCTGAACTCACATCCCTACTACAAATCTTCCAGAATAACGAGTCATGTACTCTCTCGTACAGCTGAATTCACATCCCTACTACAAATCTTCCAGAATGATGAGTCATGTACTCTTTCGTACCACTGAACTCACATGCCGACTCCAACTCTCTCAGATTATCGAGTTATGTACCCGCAGGTACCGCTGAACTTACACTTTGGTCACTACAGATAAATCTATATCGTCTCTCCTAGATAGTAAGTCATATATGATCATACCTCTAAACTTTTCTCCTAAAAGAGCTTCCTCCTTATGATCTAATACTCGCACTTTCAGTGCACAAAAAGGGTAACAGATCCACAGATTTTCTGAGACAACCACGTCGATGTTACCTCTGAGTTGTTTCCCTTCCATCAAAAACAAACCGCCCCTCACATAGAACCTCCATGTCCTTATTACCTCTGAGTTGTTCTATATTCCCTTCATGGAGCCCACTCCTACCATGTCCTCATTACCTCTGAGTGGGAAGGCTCCATCGAAGAAACCCTCATATTTGCCATGTCCTCATTACCTCTGAGTAAGTATGTTGGTTCTCTCTCGACCTACTATACGTACCAAAAAAAAAACCAGGGTACGCGAAGCATAATAGGCCCACAAATGTCCTCTGTTGACCACAAATGTCCACTGTTGACCATAAATGCTGTACTAAGTTTTCTAGTACATGCCCCTCACTTCTCATCATGCCCCAGGGGCCCAGCTGCCCCACGGCATTCTTTCTCCCGATACCAGGAACGTCCATAGCCACCTTACTGTGGATTTGTTCCAAATATCCCCATCAACTTGTTATCTGTGCCTAAAACTAAGGTTTGCCAAGGGTAACAAGTCCACAAACAGCTCCCCGGTGGGGCAAATACCACAAACGCCACAAACACAATAAGCAATACAAATAAAGGGTAGGATAAAGCATACTCTTTTGTTTGGAAGGCAAAAATACAACATGTTCTGGGGACCACGTCCCACTTAAGGAAGGAAAAGAACGAAAACGAAAAGAAGGAAAAAAGCTGACTATTGTTCGGCGATACATAGCGCCCTGAGACGATCCCTCAACAAGGCAGTCGACCGCTCAAACCTCTGTTTGGCCCGACGTTCAGCCTCCTGAGTCAGCAGCGCCGCATCTTCTAAAGGCGTGTGAGCCCGCCAGCCCTTCTCAAACTTCTTCAGAGCACGTTCCAGATTAGCGGAAGCTCTGGAAATCCTTTCGGCATCCTAAATAATCAGCTCTTTGTCCGTACGAGAAGCTTCAAGCTCGGACTCCAAGAAGGCCAGCTTCTTCTGAAGTTCGAGAATCTGCTCCCTTGTATCAATTACTCCCTGGGAGGCAGCTTCTTCCCGAGCCCTGCAAACCTCGCTCCGGTGGCTCAGCTGGTCGTACAAGAGAGACAGGTCGCCGAGGTCCTTTATTATAACCGACTTAGATGTATCCCGCGCGAGCCTTATCTTCTCCAAGGCGGTGGTGAGGAACCCCCGCTCCTGATCAATTGCTACGGACAGATCAGCTTGTCGCAGCACTTGAAACTGGGCCACAAGCTGATCAGCCTCCAACAGTTTGGGCTCCAGAAGCGCAGCTATCCCTCCCCCGCCGGGGAGGGTTTTGAGAATGTCAATTTGGCCTTGGGCGCATTGTCGGGCCAAGACGAAAGGGGTTCCCCGCTCCACAGTAGCTTCTACTCCTCTCTTCAAGTAGCGGTAGAAACTGTCAACCACATCCTACGACGCCTCATCCAGAACTTCCGTAGAGGACAGTGTCAAAGGGAGTGTGGCTGGCAGTGTCGAAGAAGACGCAGCAGAATTTGCCGCCCCTGCCACAAGGGAAATAAATTCTGAGCGAAAGGACGCTTGAACAGCGGCCAATTCTTCCTCCGCGGCCCGAACAACCTGGATACTCGGTAAAGCTGAGAGGTCAACCCCCAAAGTCATACGAGCAGAGGAAGATGCAGGGACCATTGCTCCCTGTCCAGGCTGTGCCGCCATATGACCTCCCGAACTCGATCCGACGGGAGGCCTCTCAAGATAAGTCGGAAGAGGAGGGGGCACGCTCCCTTCCACCAAATCCCCGCTAGCAGAGCCTACCTTAACAATATCCATCATCGACACTGAAAGGGCAGGACCTGTATGTCCAGAGCAACCATCAATCAACGTAACCCAAGGATGTGATAATAGAGCGCATAGACCTCCTCATTAGTCAAAATTTGGCTCATCTTACCAAGGAAGGATTGTGGAGGCTGAGGTCCGCTCGTAGCTGCCATGGTACCCTCACCGGTGACCTCCAAGTTGAGTTCAGCTGGTTCTTCTTCCCCAGCCACTCCGAAAAGGGATACAACTGGTTCAGCATCACCCTGCTGAAGTTCAGCTGTCTCAAAGATAGGTACAGTAGAGCCCCCGTCACCATGGGTTGAGCCCTCAGCAACGTGGGACTCCTCGGCCACCTCCGGAAGAACCCTAGCAGAAATAATAGCGGTACACATGTCACTGACCAAAGTGGTCAGGTCCAGATCAACCTCAGCGGCCGGTTCTCGAGAAACCGACTCCTCCAACGCCTACAAGAGCAAAGGAAAATAATTAAGCCAAAATATGGGAAAAAGAAGGAGAAGATAGATATAATTCAAGTCACCTCAGAAATAGCATCAATATCCTCGATAAGTAGCCGACGAGATCTGACAGCAGCCCATTTTATGGACTAAGTCATGCCGATATCAGCAGACTCACTCATGCTTCGCTTACGCGAAGGACCAGGCACATCAGGCGGCTGATCCGCCACCACTTCATCAAACGCAATAGGCGGTTGGTCCGTCGCCACCTCGTCTAGAGGAGGGAGAGAATCATCGACACCCTGCTCGCCATCTTCTTCATCCGCGGTGGTGGACTCCGAATCCGGTACGGGAACCGCGTTGGCCCTCTGCTTCCTCGTTTTCGACCCCTGGGGCTTCTCTGCCAAGCCGGTACCAACAATAAAACTGGTATGCGGGTCAAAGTTAACAGGAAACCTGCTCGCAGTAATGTGGTAGAGAGCTGCTAAATACAAAATCTTTCCTTGCGTCCCAGCGTCAGGGACCGAGAAACTAGTACGGGTACGAGTAGTATCATAGTAAATCCAGGCCCTAATGCCATCTAGAACGCTGCCTTCAAAGCCCAGGCAAGAGCTGGGACTCTCTAGGAACAGCTGGCCGTACCCAAACTGGCGGAAGAACCGGCTGGGCAAGTATGGTTCCAGGTAGACAGTATTGCGATTGCGATATTCTAAGTACAAGGGACGGATGTTACGCAACCAAAGAAGCATCCTCCCAGGTAAGAGGAGAGGAGGCCCAGTACCGTCAACATGTACACTCCCCACCTCCTCAGCAGAAAAATAGAGAACAGACACGAAGAAGTTATATCCATCCACCCTCGCCAATGCCCTCCGACAGGCGGGCATAGTGTTGTACTCCCAGGGCATCCGGCGGTACTGGAAGATAAAAGCATCGTCGTCAGTTACACCATCTTCTGGGCCAGGTCTCATCAAAGACCGACAGTACATTAACAGCCACCCCATTAAATAGTGGTAGGACAATTTGATTCGCTTAAATTTCATCGCCGTGTCACGTGCAATAACTTTAGACAAAAAAGTACGGAGGCCACGGTGTATACTGCACACCATGGCCGGAAGAAGATCCAGTCTGACCCCGAAGGCCAGCTTCACGGCAGGAAGGATAAAATTTTGGCTAATCCTCTCAATGGAACCAACTCCTCCGGAGACCACGCAATTTCATAGCCATACCATCAGGAACCTTGCCAGGATTGCTTTCTCCGACAGCGGCTGGGTATCCTGATAAAAGTAATCAAAGGAATCAGTTTGACTCCCAAACGTGTCGCTCAAGGCCCTCGATTTCTTGGCAGTTAACACTAGATCCTGTACTTGCTCTCGGGTCAGAGGATTCTGGGGAGTGACCCGGCCTGAGGCACCTTGCTGAAAAAGGTGGGAGAGCCAAGCTCTAGTATGCGGAAGGTTCCCTTCCGAGCTACTATCTTTCTTGGTCGTCTGCTGACAGTAACTGTGGTGACACAGTAACTCCTGATAGACAGCAACGAAACCCGGATGTCGTTGCTCCAAATCTTCGAACTCTTCGTTCGTTGGAGTATATACTTCAAACACTTCATTGTCCCAGGGCAACCTAGAGACTACGTGCATCTCATGAAGAGCAAGACCAATCTCTCTGCTAGGCGCGAAGAAAGTCCCCGTCCGTCGGTTGTACATCTCCAAGAGAGCCATAAACAACTCCTTGTTGATGGGCAGTCCGTGACATGTACCCCGAATGGCGTGGTAGAGACCAACCTCACACAGGAAAGTCCCATATTCATGCAGAATCTACCCGGTCAAATTGGCCCACGAAGGGATGGGGCGTATCCAGTTCAAAAGCGAGAGCCGGCCAATGGGATAAGACCCTTTCCGAGCAAGTTGATTCAGGAAAGTGTCGGCTTGAGAGAAGGAGAAATTGGGACCTTGCGTATTTAAAAAGGCACCCGGGGCTAGCCCCATTACGTGGCAGCTGACCGGTTCCCTGCCCGCGTACGCTGATCTAACGTGCTTATTGTAGTGGATGTTACCCACAATCATTCCCGACCGACTCGGGGTCAAGGATTCCTGCATCTTCCTGTCCACCGGCAACATATTGAACCACGCCAATGGGAAATGACGCTCCATCTGGGGGATGTGGATCGCCCTCTCTGCAGAAACAAAATTCCAATTCTAAGATATATCCAATACCCGGGAGTTCTTCATAGTCAGGGCGTCCCCGAAGAAGAACGCCGGCTTCAGGTACTTTCCTTCCAATTGTCCTGAGTTCAGCATGGCACAAAGAAAGCGAAAGGGCTGGTTCTTGATAAGATTCAGCCTCTCCTCAGGCTCGTTCTAGGGCAGTTGCTCCACCACCTGCCGGACTAAATGGTCAAACCGAACGCCTATGGCAGATTGGGCCTGACCCACCAGGGGTTCTCCAGCAGCATTGACTGGCAGATTTACAGAAAAGAGACAAAAGAAACAAAGTCAGGAGATGGCCAGAAATTCAGAGTTCATGCGACTCTGATTAAACGAGTTCTTATGCGGCTCGATTTCTACAGAGCACATGCGGCTCTGGTTAGATGAGTCTTTATTCGGCACGGTGTTTTCACAAAGTTCATGCGGCTCGATGAGCCCTCATGCGGCTCTATTTAAGTAGGTTCATATGCGGTTCTGATTCGTGGAACGTTATGCGGCACAGTCCAAAAAGGATTCTGTTCAGAGGGCCTTCATGCGGTTTAGTCCTCAAGGCGTTTATGCGGCTTAGACGATCTCATGCGGCTCAAACATAAGGTATACCTCATGCGGCTTAAATATGATAAGTTCATGCGGCCCATACAGCATATGCGGCTTCATAATGATGAAGAACGCATTGAATGCTGAGGAGAAAAAGGTTTGTGCATAAAAAACATGCAACAGAGCCATGGTGTCAGGGTTTGGAGTGTTCAGTCTTCCATATAGTCCTTATCCTGGATGGTAGGGTGGACGTCAGGATGGTCTGGAGGCCTTACAGTCGGCGAGGGAGCCGCCGCCTTCTTGTCTTTCGCTGCAGCAGAGGCCTTGGAAGCTTTGGAAGCTTTCGAAGCTTTGGAAGCTTTCGGGGCCATTAGTGATGATGATCGGAGAAAAAAGAGCAACGGCTTAGGGCAAGGGAAGAGGAAGACAAAAGAAGGCAAAGAAGTCTCTCTATCCTAACAGTACCCTATTTATAGGTCGACATAGGAGGGGCATGTGGACCGATAAATTACTTCGGGTCGTGTGCTGCAGGCAAAACCGACTCCTCGGATTTCGCCCCCTCTCTCATAAAGAAGATTCATCAAAGCACGAAATCCAAATATTTAATGAACCGACTCTTGGGATCCCCCCTAAAGACGGCTCCAAATCATAACGAATCAAGAGCAATTAATGCTGCCTACGTGGGAGAGAGAACAACATACGGCCAGAAGCGATCCATGCGGCCAAAGCAGTTCATGCGACTAGGGAGTCTATGCGGCCAGACAAGGCATGCGACCAAGAACATCCTATGCGGCCAGCGGAGCTCATATAGTCATGCTTCTTATTCAAAGTATTCCAATTTTTCAAATTAAAAATTTTGAAGGGGGTCTTGTAGAAGCATGGAAAAGAACAAAAGAAGCCCATGCGGCTCAAACAGAAGAAGCCCATGCGGCTCAAAACAGAAGGAGCCTCATACAGCTCAGGAATCTATCAAATCCTCATGCGGCACAAAAACTCTTCAAATAGCCTCATGCGGCTCAGACAAGAATCACGTGACCCTATGCAGCTTTACAGCTGGCCATAAAGTGACTGCTACTATTAAATGCTCTGACATAAAGTAATAACTATGACACTAAAGCTGAAATGATGAACTTCGATATGACGGCATATTTCTCGGGAAACGGAGAAAATCTCCTCTGCAGCAGGCACAATCTACCAACTACAAAGCCCCCTATGCGGCTGCCACCACCCCATGCGGCTGATGCTCGCATGCGGCTCGGAGCGTGAAGACCCTTGTCATGCTGCTTAAATTATGAACAGTCACCCTATGCGGCCATTGTTCTCATGCGGCTCGGATTATGAGGATCATCTCCATGCGGCTCACGCCCATGCAGCCTTGACACGTGGCAAGTCCTATGCGGCTCAATTGAAAACCACCCCCATGCGGTTCAGATTTTGGAGGCTTCACCTATGCGGCTGCCACCTTCATGCAGTCCAAAACCTAAGAAGCTACCCTCATGCGGCTGTGGCTCACAAATATGACACGTGGCAGAAGATCAGTTTTCCATGTGGCACTAAATCAATCAAGAGTTATCAACAAATCCCAACAACCTGATTTAGTGCAATCATCATAATTATCCGAATCAAAATAGATTTATGACAATCACATAGATTAAACACGTGGCAGGAGATCCGAGCTTCCCAAGATTCATGATAATTAATATTGATTCCCCATACGGATTTTACACAATCAGCATTAATTGTCCAAATTTGTTGCAATCATGATTAGTGGTCCAGATTAATTGCCCACAAAATAGGATCAATAAAAATGGCAATTAAGTCCCCAAGCCACCGACTTTTTAAGGGTGATCATTGCAAACCCTAATGATGACACCCCCACTTCTATAAATAGCAAGGTGCCATTCCCTTGCAAACCCTGGAGAATTCAGAAGAAAAAAGGAGGAGAGATCGGATCCAGAGAAACAAAAAAATATAGCAAGGTGCCATTCCCTTGCAAGAAAGATCCTCTCCATCCGACTGGACACACAGAGAGACAAAGGCGCGCACAGAAGAGTCTTCCTATCTTGAGAGCAGTTCTTCGCCTGAGCCAAGGCTACGTCTGATCGTCCAAGGAGTAAGACAGAGCGGCCGTCGCTTTCTCGAGCCTCTACCGTCACCTTCCAGAATCCAAACTAAATAATCGTACTTAGATTGCTGTACCTAGGTTTTCGTCCCTAGGCTTTCTTTGTACGAGCGAGTTTGTATTGTGAGTCTAAGTCCAGTCCTCCTATATAATTATTCTGTACTTTTACAATCAATGGCAAACAGATAGCAGTCGCACACTTCACGTGCGGGATACCGGATCTATTATTCATGTCTGATAGCAGTCGCACATTTCATGTACGGGGTGCCAGATTTACCTTCTGCCATTTACATGTCAAAGTAGTATTTCAACTCACTAGATAGGTGCAGTTCTAGTTCTACTTTATACTTTGCTAGTCACATGTCTTATCATTTTTAGTACTTACTTGTCATCATTATCACGCTTGTTCAGTTCTATGATTCCATGCTTGTCTGTTCATCATGTATTTCCTTATTATTTACAATTTTATAGATTTTGTCAATTATTGGAACTACTGTTAGAATGTACTCGTTTCATTCCTGACTAGAAACCAATATTTTTCAAGTTAGCCGCGACTACGCTTAGCATTGGGGAGATGGGTGTACTTGCAGACCAAAACCTAGAGACTAGTTAGATAGTTGAGTATTAATTCAGTTGTTCTTTATAAATTGTGAGGCATGGTACCCTGTCTCAAATGTAAATTTTTGAACATTGTAATTTAGTTTAGCAATGTGAATGAGCCATAAAGATTATTTTGAGCATTTGTTTTATCATAGCCTCGACAGCGTTCTACCATCGACACTGCGGCGTAGGCTGGCTTGGATACGCACTCGTATCCTGAAAAGCGGGTACGGGTCGTGACAATATGTTACAATGGAATAAGAATGTAGGAGCTCTGGCTTTGAGATGAATAAAAGAAAGAAGACACGAAACGAACGTGTCGTATATTTGGAAGCTGATCAATTTGTTTCATCTGATAGAAATGTTAGAGCATGCATTGGTCTCGAACAACTTGTACACAAGGTCAAAATTTGTCTCTCGGGTGGTATCTTGGGGCGCCTCGAACCACTCGGCCTAGGAGAGATTAGGGCCTTTGGGCGACAAGGGGTGTCTATATCTGAGTCCTTAGCGACAAGGGAAACCAAAGGGTCACAGCTAATCATGGGAATACCCATGGACCATCATATAGATAGGCATGGATTGGTAAAGAGCTGAATCTTGAGCCACAACTGATAGTATGTATGAAAATCAGTACAGAGCTGAGCCAGAGAGTCACAACTGCTGATATGTGCATGTACTAGTCCAGAGCTAAGCCTTGAGTCACAGCTGCCAGTCAAGTTTGCATGTGTCTCTAATGATTTTGGCTAAGAGTTAACAATACAGAGACGAACAGGGAATTGTCGGATATGTATATTATGTTTTCTAATCCTTGTCTTGTGTAGGGATAGATAGTCGGCTATGGGTAAGAGTCACCGAATTAAGTGATGTTTATAATCCTTCTATTATGATCATGAACTGTTGCTTATGTCCCTAAGAGTTGTTTGAACAAGAAAAATGTTTATGGCTCATGAAACACGCTGCGCACTGCACATAAAATAAATACATTCGTGCTTGTAATGAATAGTCTCTTGTATGCTTGAAAATAATATAGATATGAAATGTTGGCTTTCAAAAGTGTTGTCATAAGATACTGCATGAAATAAACATAGCTAAAAGTAGCAAGATCACATCACAAGAAATATTTTCTTACTAAATAAATTAGTGATCGTTTCAGACGTTGTAGCCTTTGTTCACAATCACTAGTATGTTGATACACTGACCCACCATCATTCTGCACGCAGGTGCAAGATGCATCGAGATAGATAATCTGACGCGATAGCCCGAACCTCATCCTCAGTAGCCAAAAATCAGAAGAGATGCAAAGAGATGGTCATCTGTTTTAAATACTTGGTTTTGTATATAAAGGGATGTAATGTATGAAATGAGATCATTGTAATCTGTAAAGTTTCTAAGAGATTGTAAGCCAAGTATGACATGTATCAAAAAGAAATGTAATCTTTATAATCTGTTTAAAGATATCTATAAAAGAGATTTTGTTTCTGCTACCTTGTGTTCGATTTGTATTCTGTAATATGTCCGCTGCTGCTTCAAATATCTACATTACGTTCTGCTACATTATTGTCTATCTTATCTATTTTGTTATTGTACGGTCTTGGCCTTGTGCAAGCGCAACTTAAGCTTGCACGACATTACGCCCAAGCGAGGACGAATGGTTCAACAAAGTTCGAAGTGAGGACGAAAGGACTACGGGATCGGGGCATAACATAATGGTATCATAGCAACACGATCCTTTGGCCAATTGTTCATTCGATTGGATTCTAAGATGTTCTCCGATCAAAATTTTCTTGCCTACTTGATATCATCGATGAGATGAATGTTTCATATAATAAGTCCGAAAATATTTTTATGATGCCGACATGTGTTTTGTCGATTGGTTGATTGAGATTGAGACATGTTTTTGAACATGAGTTTTTGATATGATATAAAATCATGGTTTTATGGATTGATGATGACGAGGGATGAGGACTATCGCTGCTATGGATATTGTAAGTTTTTCTTTAAGTTTCGAGGACGAAACTTTTCTTGGTGGATAATTATGTAGTGCCCTACTCTGCAAATGGTACTAGATGAACATAGAAATTGGATTGCTGGCTCTGCAATAGAAGACGATTAATCTGGGTGAGTGGACGAAGACTCATTTTCTGATTCTTTCACGCCTAATAAGAATCTAAATTTTTGAATGAATGTTATTGCTAATAACAAGACAATAATCATTGAGAATGCTAATACAACCAATCTGTATGCTTATCAGATAATTCACATGTTGCTATGCTAATACAAGAAAAAGAGATAATATACATGGTAAGAATAAGAATGACTACTAAAGTAGAGAATGCTCAAATGTCCGAAATCGTATACTATCAAAGGTAGAATGATATGCTATATCTGCACAGAACTGTTATTATGTTTCAAAGAGATGAATAATTGTCTGTCCCTTAAATATGTTCTGAATGTTAGACATGTACAGACAGACTTGTACATGTTATAATGGAATGAGAATGTAGGAGCTTCGGCTCTGAGACGAATAAAAGAGAGAAGGCACGAAATGAACGTGTCGTATATTTGGAAGCTGATCAATCTGTTTTATCTGATAGAAATGTTAGAGCATGCATTGGTCTAGAAGAACTTGTGCACAAGGTCAAAATTTGTCTCTCGGGTGGTATCTTGGGGCGCCTCAAGCCACTCGGCCTAGAAGAGATTAGGCCCCTAGGAGAAAAGGGGTATCAATATCTGAGTCCTTAGCGAAGAGTTGAACCAAAGAGTCACATCGATTAATCATAGAAATACCTATGGACGATCATATAGATAGTTGTTGATTGGTGAAGAGCTGAACCCTACGCCACAACTGCTAGTATGTGTGGATATCAGTGCAGAGGTGAACCGGAGAGTCACAGCTGCTGGTATGTGCATATATTAGTGTAGAGCTGAGCCTTGAGTCACAACTGCCAATCGGGTTACATGTGTCGGTAAAGAGTTTGCTAAGGGCTAACAATGCAAAGAAGAACATGGAATAAATTTGGATACATTATGCTTATGCTAATCCTTGTCTTTGCAGGGATGAACTGTCGGCTATGGTAAGAATCACTGAAAAATGATATATGTGTTGCTTAAGTTCTGATCATGATTTGTATCAAAGAATATTTGTTGCCAAGAATTGTTATGTCCCTTTCAAAGAAAAGGTATGATATCTTGCTTGTAATTGACCCTAAAAGTTGTTTGAACAAGAGAAATAACATGGCTCATGAAACATGTTGCGCACTTCAGATAAACAGAATAGTCTCTTGAATGCTTGAAATGAAATGAACTGTGGCATTTTAAAAGTATTTTTAAAAGATGTAATCTGACTCTGTACTATATGAAATGAATATAGATAAAAGTAGCAAGATCACATCATAAGAAATATTTTTTTACTAAATGAATTAATGATCATTTCAGACGATGTAGCCTTTGTTCACAATCACCAG
Organism: Iris pallida; assembly: GCA_029216955.1. NCBI lineage: Eukaryota > Viridiplantae > Streptophyta > Magnoliopsida > Asparagales > Iridaceae > Iris > Iris pallida. The sequence goes on from JANAVB010026799.1 coordinate 3,921,812, forward strand.
TATGTTGATATACTAACCCACCATCAGTCTGCACGCAGGTACAAGATGTATCGAGATGGATTGTCTGAAGCGATAGCCCAAGCCTCATCCTCAAGAGCCAAAAATCAGAAGAGATGCAAAGAGATGGTCATCTGTTTCAAAGAGTTGGTTTTGTATATAAAGGGATGTAATGCATGGAACGGGATCATAGTAATTTGTAAAGTTTTTAAGAGATTGTAAGCCAAGTATGACATGTATCAGAGAGAAATGTAAGCTTTGTAATCTGTTCAAAGATATCAATAAAAGTGATTTTGTTTCTGCTACCTTGTGTTTAATTTGTATTCTGTAATACGTCTGTTATTGCTTCAAATATCTGTATTATATTCTGCTACGTTATTGTCTACCTTGTCTATTTTATCATTGTACAGGTCTTGGCCTTATACAAGCTTAACTTAGGCTTGCACGATATCACGCCCAAGTGAGGAGGAATGGTTCCACAGAGTCCGAAGCGAGGACGAAATGACTCTGCGGGATCGGAGCGTAACATATGACAACTAAACTTAATTAATTTCAATTGCTAAAGTAATGACTAACAATAATTAGCACTATCACTTGCAAAATCTAATTTGCTAGATACTAACTGACACTAATATAATTCTAGAAAACCACTAATATAAAATAATATATATTAAAAAATAATCAAAATATCCCTATATTGGAAAGTGGTTGTTACAATCCTACCCCCTAGAAAAATTTCGTCCTCAAAATTTAGATGGAAGCAGAACACGAAATGAAGAATAACTCATGTTCCAAATATAGGTATCACTCATACATCTCGTCTCCTCCAACCTTGGTATCCTAATACTAACCAATATGCTGACACTTAACAATCACTCTAGGATACTTACCCGTACCTTGACAATATAACCGTATATAATACTTTCTACCCTCTAAAACACTATACACTTGACACTGCTATCACACGAGCCATTCTATCCATTTCGCAATTCACTGATTCATAATTATTTCCATACTCTAATATACTTGTAAAAGCCTCCATGCTCACTGAAACTTATTTCCATATAAGTTACCTCTCCTTCCTTGGTCCTGAACACTTGTACTCCTACTCTTTCTAATACTCTCTTATATACCTTACCCCAAATTTATCCTGATACTCCTAACTGATACAGTTATCCACAATGACAGTCATTGATACTAGTCTAACATGTTATATCTAGCATATGTTATTCATCTCAATATTGATACACTTGAATGCCTTCACTCTCTAGGCACTCCTAGTGGCAGATACCAACTCATAACTATACATGTCACATGCACTTAATAACCCAGAATACCAACTTGGCACTAGCCCACCTTACTGACACACTACTGCTATCTATAATACTCAGATTCTTACTGAATGATACTCATGAAACTCCCATACCATACTTCACTTCACCATTATGCAATTCACACATTACCTACCGTGCACTTGTGCACACAATTCTAAATACTGTACTTCCTTTCTCCACCTATCACTCTCTAACATATCAATTGTCTCAAATACTAGGTGATATACCCTTACTAGACACACATTCACTACAACCTGCAGATTTACTTGTAGAACATTGCCCCCTACTGTTTCCTATAGAATACACACTCATATTCTCTCTCTTTTTTATACCAAACTTGCCCTTGCATCCTGCAATTTACTCATCCTGTGCACATTGCTACAGTTAACTACAACTGCAGCTCCGGATACTGCTGCTGTTACTGAAACTTGCTGCTATTTCCCAGTACTCAGGTAGAATACCTTACTCCTAGGTTAATCTACTACAACTATTACCTCTACATGTATCTCACATCCTCCTTCACCCTTGATAATACATCACTCTGCCTCTATATATTATACTACCATTGCAAAACTTTTTACCTACCTCATTCTAATGGTTACTGAATCATCACATCGCACCCACACCCATGTGCTCTTCCATTACCCTCATATGTATGTTGTGATGCACTCAGCTGGTGCATCCAAATATGTTCTGCAGGAACATACACCTCCAAATTTTAGGTACCTAACTATACCATACTGTCTATTATGAAACAACCATGACTGCTACCCCTTTGTTATCCTACCAAATCTAGATTTTCTAAAACACTCCTCACTCACTTGATATCTATTCCTATATTGATACCATATATAAAACATGCATGATGACACTGATACCAACTCATGGAATCATAATTGATACTCTACTCTCCCTTCTACCATTGGTACCAATATTATCTATACTGACACCTACCATAGAACTATTGCTACAAAGGTTCTGCACTATGAGTTATCTCTAGATTGATGCCTATAGCTCACATGCCTAACCAGGAATCACTCATAGACTCACAAGCTACACTTCCAACAATCAACACTGATACTCAATGACACAAACCTACCTGTAAGCTACCAAAATACTACACTATCTACGGAACCTCAAGAATTGATAAAATAAAATCCTATAAGGAACTAGACTAGAGGAACTAAGGATGTCTATATCCTGAGCTAATAAGGTGATGGAACATAACTCAGTGATAATAGAGTTGGATGATAGAGACGATATATTAATAACCAATTTAAGATATAATCCGATAATAATATATGTCTATCCGTAATCATGTTATCTAGAATCTTCATCACGCTAGTAAGCATAGCTACGATAAATGATATAGTCCAAAACTAAGATATATACATCTATAATCATGTTATCTAAAATTTTTACCACGCCAACCGGTATGGCTATAAGAACTCTAAATTTTATAACAAGATAAGTATATCCAAAATCAGGCTCTATGTCTTTGCCACGCTAGCTATATAGCTGCGATAAACTCCAGACTCTATAACAAAAACAAACATTTACCTTTTACACTGTCCTCATCAAATATGTCATCATAATATACCTTAACTTAGTCCATAAATTCATCTTGATACAAAATCAAAGTCAACAATGAATACCAAGAATCAAACTCAACAACGAACAATGAAGAGTAGATGGAAATAAGTGGAAACAGATTTCGAGATAGAGTTTATAGTGAGATTCTCAGTGGTCGTCCCAGGAATCTCTCAAGGAATCCTAGTTATGATTGAGTATCCTCTCCTCCTAATATCCTATTTCCTATATCCTATCACAGGCTCACAGTAGTACAACTAAGATATTGCACTACCACTACATCGTTCTAATTGTGAAGCCTGACCTGCATGGGCCACCACCAAAATGTGTCACGACCCGATGATCGAACACGAGGACGTGGGTACGTACGACCTACGCCGCAGCATCGATGGTAGAACGTTGACTAGGTCAATAATACTATCTAACCATCTCACACAATAATAAATAAAATCTGTCATTGATATCGCAACTTCATACGGAGGACAAGATAATAATACTCATACTCAATCATAAATAACTATAAGGAAGATAACGACACGATAACGACATAAAAAATATGAAATGATAATCCAAAAGAAGTTTAGAACATAAATAAAACCCATATCTACATCCAAAATCTATGAGTCTAACTATCTTAACATAAACATAAGTCTCAGAAATAATAACAGCACGGTGAATCAAAAGTTGAAAACAAATCCAGTACAAATAGCTAACTAACTTAGTCGTAGTTGGTGGTGTCTTCTCAGCTTAAACTAATGTCTCCTGAGCCAAAGGCTCCAATTCTACTCCTACTACATAATCTAAAATATATCTAGTTAGGATTGGAGCGAAGCACACCTATAATAACAGTTCCAGTAAATAATATAGACTATGTAACAGTAAATAGAGAGAATATATAAAATAATATTATAGGTATATGAATATAACAAGATATAAAAATATTGTAAGTAAACACAAAATAGAAAATATCATTTACAAGAATCAAAAAATAATTAATTAAGTGAGTGAGCACTAGTTTCAACATGTGATCGGCTTGGAAACTTGATACAAGAATTATGGCCTGGTTAATCATACGTACGTTGTATGATTAACACTATTCAAGGAACAAGATTTGATAAATGGAGGATATGATCACATATCTACACTAGTACTCCCTGCCCCCGAATGGTATAGTAGATCAAACCATGGTACATTACGACACGAGATTCTCTAAAAAAGTAGCTAATCCTCCCAAGAATCAGTATCCATACAAGTAAAAGAACAACAACAAGACTTATACAAGATATACTAAGATATATAAGAAATAACATCTCATGATGCGATCCAAAAATACCAATTCGTGTGACTATGTGTCAAGAAATCAAGGATATCTACATTAAATACAAAATTATAGAAGATATTATAAACAAAAAATTATCAGAAAATGTACTCGTTTGTGGTTCGGATCAATGAATATCAAATAGCGCTTGAACTGGAGTGCAAGTGACCTATATATGATGTATCAAGGTCAAATAGTGTTTTGAAGTCAACAATATATTTAATTAACTCAAAACTAGGTTTTAAGTCAAAACTAGGTCACAATAGTTAAACTACAAACCTAGGTTAACACAATCAAACTAGATTATTTTCTAGTTTTTAGGTTAATTTTACCTATTTATAAGATTTATAAAATTATACTATGTCATAACAAGTCACTATTTAATTTTGAGATGTTAACTAGGTCAACTAGTCAATTCTAGTTAATACTAGGCCAATACTAGGTTTCTAGGCTATACTAATAAGTTTCTAGCATATATTACCATAATATATGCTTCTACCAATAATTTCTAACAATACCTTGGCCTATAGCTTAATCTGTATCATGGTATCTTAATTCGTATCACACATTTACCTAAAATCTTAATCCATATCTCAAATACCTTAACTATTAGTCAAAACCTTAGTTCTAGTGACAATACCTTGGATAAACTAGATGTTCTAGTCCATACTTGTCAATACCTTGTTTCTAGGTCTATACCTTGAAAGTATTAGCCATATTAGCTAATATTATCAAGTATCAATACATATATCTTACATCTCTACTAGTTACCTACTATCTAGGATTATCTTAACCAATTTAACCTTTATATATCCATGGATGTACCCAATGCCTATTACATATACCATTATCTTTACATATCCATAACATATACCAATACGTCCTTTATCCATATCTAAACATTTATCCTTTACCTATATAATATACATATATCCATATATCCTACTATAGACCCATATCCCTTACCATGTACTCATTACTATACCCTCACACATGTTTATCTACACTTACCTATGGTGCTAGGTTACTCTCTTACTCATATACTATATATATCCATATACCCTACATGCCATAGTACATCAAGATACCCCTATATCATATCCACATGGTATAATATACTCCTTATATATATATATATATATATATATATATATATATATATATATATATATATATATATATATATATATATAATATTGGTATCTATATGATACCTATAAAATATATATATGATATTGTACCCTTGCTATCATATGCATACCCATAGCTTACCTTGCTACTAAGGTATTTACCTTTATCCTTAGAATTACTTTAACTACATATACATATACACCTATATATACATATAGATAGCATGCCTTTAGGATACCATGTTCTACCTAATAATTGACATATCTTATACCATGATATGTCATGATACCTTAATTCATTAAGCAACCCATATTTTACATCATACCCTGGCTACCTTCTCTATACCCTATATAACATCACATGTATTCTAGTATCTTATTTCTATAAGAACATATACCTATAGATATCTTGTCACGACCCGCACCCTGATTAGGGGCACGAGTACGTGGTTACGTCCAGCCTACGCCGCAGAATCGGGGGTAGAACGCTGTATAGGTCGTCTATAAATACTAAAACTAGACAAAATATAAGGGTACCTGTCATCTCCGCACGGAGGTATAATATGGCATAACTCAATCACAAGACAAACTAGGATAGATAGCACGAAATAGAAATATGATAGAAAAGAAAACTGAAAAGGAGTTCAAGATCCAACACAAGCTCAGAGATATAAACACATCACAGAAAATCAAAATATAATATAACAACTACAGTCTGAAAACAATAGCTGGATCGCAGTCCAGGCAAACTTATCTAACAGTCTAAACAGGGGCTATATCATCTAAGGTGTCACTCCCCGTTCCCGGAATACGTATTTTAATACATGTACTGCTTAAATGTATTTATTTAATATTTATCATGCATTTGTTCTATATTTAATTCCTTTAATTTTTTGCTAATTATTTTTCTGTATTTTATTTTATGCTCTTGGGTTCGACTTGGTTCGGTTTGTTTCCGAATTTTGATGGTTCATCATGAACCGAACCCAACCCTCCACCTACCACATCTTTATTTAAAGCCCAAACCCCTTTCTCTCTCTTCATTCTTCTTCTTTCTCATTTACTCTTCTTCTTCCTCATAACTCTCTCCACCTACCAAACCCATAAGCAAGTACATCTTGCTTCCACATGAGAACCCATTTTTATGGTTCATTTATCTTCCTCTCGTGATTCTAAGATAGTTTAGAACTTGGCACTTTGCATTTTGAAGTCTCATTTTTAGTAGATCTAGAAATTACTATTTTTCGGATTTTATTGGTTTTGATCTATCAAACCTCCTTATTGCCAGGTTTTGTTCGTTCCAGATTGTTGAGATTATGTTATACGCCATTCTGACCCGTGGAAATCTCATTTTCGGCTTGGAATGAAGGTTCCATGGAATTTGGAGTTCGGGAAGAGCTTTATGCCCACGTTTTTACGTGCCAGCGTAATATCAGGCTCAACGCAAACGTTTATACGTGCTCGCGTAATATCAAGCTCTACACCCACGATCATTCGTGTCAGCGTGAATCTATTTTACGCAAGTCGACTTGGCTTGGCGTATTACTCTTTACGTGTATTCATTCGTGCGTAAACCTGACTCTTTACGTGTGCAACCTTTACGCGTGGCTCGAACCTTTACGCGTGGCTCGACCCTTTACGCGTATAATGTTTCACGCGTAACACTATTCTTTACGCATACAAGATTCATGCATAAACTTTGACCCTTTACGCGTATAATGTTTCACGCGTAACACTATTTTTTACGCATACAAGATTCATACGTAAACTTTGACCCTTTACGCGTACATGTTTTACGCGTAACGTTACTCTTTACGCGTATGAGTTTTTACGCGTAATTCTATTTTTACGCGTACTATTCTGGCTTGGCATAAGACGAGTTTTTACGCGCAACTTTATTCCTTATTGAGCGTATCCCTTTTACACATACTCCTTTACGCGTAAAGATATCCTTTTACGCGTACATGTTTTACGCGTAACGTTACTTTGTTTTACGCATAACGTTACTTTTTACGCATATAATGTTTTATGCGCGTACAATATTTTATGCGTTCCTAGTTGGAACTAAAGAGACTGGCTAGTCGTCTTATTGAAATTGAATGAGACACGTTCATATTAACATGAACTATTGTAATCAACTAGCCGATCCCGAACATTGGCATATGGACACGTGCAGACTTCAACTGATTTTCTACAGAAGCAGCATGTGTACTTTACAGTCAAGGCATGATTATTCCATGGCTAGGTCTGATTGTTGCATTACACTATGTAAGACCTACAACCTAACCGCACGGACATCGTTGTAGAGTTGTGCATATCGTACTTTGTACAAAAGTACTCATTCTGAACCATGATCCACGGCATGGGATTTCAATCAAGATCGGGACTATTAAGTTAAATAAAATAACAATTGCATGGAGAGAATGGATTTTCGAGTTCTTACATGGCAGCCATCTCGGGGCAATTGGTGCCCCGACATGCCGGCTGGTTCCCACAGATACTGCAAATCTACCATACGGACAGGAAGCGGTATCTGCTTATATTTATTTACTGTATACTGATGACGGGCGTCCCGCTGGGACTCGTCTAATTCATGATTGGCGCAATTGATTATTGGGTAGACTAGCCTTGCTTATACATAGTGAGAACTGAGGAATCCTTATTGCATATTTCCAAGACAACTTGGGACTTACAGTAGCAAGCCGTAATAGTTGCATGGCCGTTTAAATTGATTTGTTTGTGTACTGTACCCACTCTGTTAACTACTGAGATGATCAGAATGTCAGGACATAACGGGTCAAATTCTGTCCTTGTTTGGTTGGAAAGTTGGTTTGAAGTGTCAGGATGTTGTGTGAATCCCAGTAGCAAGCAGAGACTTGTTATTAGATTCTTAACTCTTATCACTGGTTTTAATTCTCATATCGTGCTTCCTTGTGGTACTTGCTATTAGAGGTCTAACCTCTCTGGTTTTGCATGGCCAGATTTAGAACTAGTTCCCGAGGACTCAGCTTACTTCTACCTCCATGATGGTCAATACTAGAGGGATGATCGCAGGAGGACACGAGTGGATTTCTTGCTTCCCCGCTCGTTTTGCTACTTACTTTATATTTTGCCGCTTGGCACCGACATGTTAGTCGGATTATCTTGTACTTACTTTTATATAATTGTAACTAAGTCAGACTGCAGCATATAACAACTGTGTATACCTTGCTATATCATCTGGCTATGTTTTGTACAGCCAGAACTCAAGAACATTTTGACTGAGCATTTGGGACGCCTTACTGCTTTATCTTACATGTTTTTTATTATTGCTTTTTGCTTGAATGATTGAGACAATAGATGTTGAGTAACCCTAGTGAGACTTTCATGTAGTATGCACCCCCTCGTATTTTTAGACAACATTGATCGTATTATACGGTATTCATCTACCCGTAATACGTAGCTGGCTGAGTCACTCCCCCGCTCTTTGGTGTTCTGGTTCTGGGGCGTGACAAGGTTTTAGTGGTGGCCCATGCAGGTCTAATTTCAGACTTGTAGGGTGTTTTAATTTATAGGATGTCTCAATCACACATGTTTTCCCTTGATCTCATAATTCGCTACTCTTGACTCTAGCTTGACATTATGGTATCCTTTGACTTCATTGATCTTTCCTGTCCAATCGTTTGATTGTTCTCTTGTCCCTTTTATTAGGGGCACCTCGTCCGTATCGGTCAGAGCTGGACAACACCAACAAGGGCAACACGAACAACCTGACCATGTTGGTCAACAACAAGGGCCTGTACTACCTCAAGAGACCATCCAAGAAGAGGTGATAGTGGAGCCAGCAGCTGGACCGCAGTATCCGGAGGTTCCAACACCACCAACAGTTCCACCTAACCCTATGGTAGTAGACACCTCAGCCCTTCTGGAGATCATGAGAGGGATGATGGCTACTCAGCAACATCAGATGTTGGCCCAGCAACACATGCACACTCAGCTACAAGAGCAGAATGTATTACTCAACCAAGGATTGCAAACGGCTTTGGAAAGGAGAGTGAGGACTAATTCAGGAGAATCAACCAGATTTTTTAAGTACAACCCCCGTTGTTTCGAGGGCACGGAAGATGCCATTTCGGCAGATGCATGGCTTAAGGATATCGAGGCCATTTTGACAGCGGCTAAGGTACCGGCAGAAGAACGTGTGGATCAAGTGAAGCTATTACTTCAGGACCTCGCACGTGATTGGTGGGAATCAGAAGAAGTGGATATTAGACGCCCTATAGCTTAGGATGATTTTACTGCGAGATTCAAGACGAAGTACTATGGGATTGTGGCACAGTTTGAGCTACAACAGAAATTTATCAACCTCAAGCAGGCCGACAAGACAGTGGATGCTTATGCAGCAGAGTTCTGCAGACTGAGTAGGTTTGCCCCAGAGATGGTAGCAACAGAGAGCCAGAGGGCTATGAGGTTTCAGCAAGGGTTCCATCTTGAGCTCTTGCAATTGATAGAGGGACACAACTACCAGACCTTCGATGAGGTGTTGACGGCAATCCGAAGACATGAGATCACAATCCAGAGGATCACATCAAGGACTGGAGGTCAGAAGAGATATCACAATCAGATTAAAGGAGGAGGGGGAGTAGTGCCCCGAATAACAACACCATCTTCTGGCGTTCGCATTCACGATGTGGCGATGCGAGGGCCAGCACCACCAATCAGGCAGCAGCAGCAGAGGAAGAACCAGCAACCCCTAGTGGGCTGTACCTATTGTGGGAAGGCAGGGCACACTAGAGGTGTGTGTCGGGCATTGAACGGACAGTATTTGATATGTGGAAGTCCAGATCATCGGGTTTCCACCTGTCCTATGAATTCGAGGTCAGGAGGACCAGTACAATAATTTCCTACTCTGCCAGCAACAGGGGCAGGACAGTATCAAGGACCAGCAGCAGCAGTGAGACCGTTGGCACAACGTCCAATGATGCCACAGGCTCAGATGTTTTGGCAGCAGGGACTGCCGATACATCAGCAACAACAAAGACCACCCCAGCATCACCAATGCAGGGGCCAGCAGCATCACCAGGCTAAGCCGCAGCATGGGAACCAACAAGGAGGCCGAGGGCAGGCATTCAATCTGTCCTTAGAAGAGGATTGGCATCGGAAGATGTTGTGGCAGGTAACATTCTCGTCGCCTCATATCCCGCAGTAGTATTGTTTGATTCGGGAGCATAACACTCATTTATATCTGCACAATTTATGACACGACTAGAAATGGAATTCGAGGCATTGCCAGGGAGGTTGAATATACTCACTGGTAATGGGCTCGTAGGAGTTAGTAGGATTATTCTAGCGTGTAGAGTTGTAGTTTGTGGGCCTTCCTTACCTGTCAGGTTGATAGAGTTTCCTATTAGAAATTTTGACGTTATCTTAGGCATGGACTGGCTGAAAGACAGTCATGTGATAATAGATTGTCGTACAGGGAGTGTATCTTTTAATATTCCAGGCATGAAGCGGTTCACCTTAGTCAGATAAGTGGCAACTCAACAAGAACAAGGAGTAGTAACGGCAATGGAAGAAGTTCTAGTCCCAAAGGTAGTAGAAGAGTTTCTAGATGTATTTTCCGAAGAACTTCCAGGTCTACCCCCGGTTAGGGATATTGAGTTCAGTATAGAATAGGCACTTGGAACTAAACCGATATCGGATCGAGTTTACAGAATGACGGATTCAGAGCAGGCCAAGGTGTATCAGCACATAGAGGAACTGAAGGAGAAAAAGTTTATTTGAGTTAGCGAATAAACATGGGCAGCACCAGTGGTACTTGTAGGGAAAAAGGATAGGTCATACAGATTGTGCATTGACTACAGAAAGCTCAACGCGGCAACAGTACAGAACAAGTACCCACTACCAAGGATCGACGACTTGTTTGATCAGTTGAGCAGAGCAAGGATTTTCTCCAAGATAGATCTTCGATCAGGGTATCATCAAGTGAGAGTTAGGAAAGAGGATATTTCCAAGACGGCATTCAGGTCCAAGTACGGGCATTACGAATTCTTAGTAATGCCGTTCGGTTTGACCAATGCTCCAGCAATATTTATGGATTTGATGAACCGCATCTTTATGCCGTACTTAGATCAATTTATCGCTGTGTTCCTCGATGACATTCTCGTATACTCAGCTAGTGAAAAAGAGCATGAAGATCACCTCAGGAAGGTGTTACAGGTTTTGAGAGAGAACCAGTTTTATGCCAATTTCAACAAGTGTGAGTTTTGGATGGATCACATTTCATTTTTGGGACACATCATATCAGGGACTGGAGTAGCAGTGGATCCCAAGAAGGTAGAAGCAGTAGAGAGTTGGCCAGTACCCAAGACCGTAGCAGATGTGCGAAGTTTCTTGGGATTGGCAGGATATTACAGAAGGTTCGTATCAGACTTTGCAAGACTTTCAGCACCCATGACCCGCTTGACACGGAAGGATGTACCATTCATTTGGTCGGCAGAGTGCCAGACATCATTTGAGAATTTGAACCAGAAGTTGATATCGGCACCTATTCTTACATTGCCGGTTGGACCCGGAGGTTTTACTGTATATTGTGACGCATCAGGAAAGGGACTTGGGTGTGTCCTAATACAACCTGGAAAGGTGATAGCGTATGCATCCATGCAACTTCGAGACCATGAGAAGAATTATCCAACTCATGACTTGGAGTTGGCGGCAGTAGTATTTGCTTTGAAGCTATGGAGGCATTACTTGTATGGTGATCGAGTGAACATGTACACAGACCACAAGAGTTTGAAGTACATCTTTACTCAGAAGGAACTGAACATGAGACAGAGAAGATGGTTAGAATTGATCAAGGATTACGACATAGAGCTTCAGTATTATCTAGGTAAGGCTAATGTGGTAGCAGATGCTCTTAGCAGGAGAGGTGGCACATTTATGTTGACATCACAAAAGCACATTTTAGAAGATCTTCAAGAGATGGGCATCGAGGTTATACTTCCTAGTGATATAAGAATTCTGGCAAGTCTACGAGTTCAATTCGACTTGGTAGATAGGATCAAGGCAGCTCAGGCACAGGACCCGAGGATTCAGAAGCTTAGGACAGAATGTGAGTCAGGACTCAGGAAGGAAATAAAAATTCATGAAGATGGTAGACTTAGATTTGGATCACGTCTATGTGTTTCTAGTGGAGATATTAGACAGGAGGTTATGACAGAAGCCCACAGTTCTCAGTATTCCATACACCCCGGAGGGACCAAAATGTACAAGGATATCAAGCAGCACTTCTGGTGGAATGGAATGAAGAGGGAGATAGCTAGATTCGTTTCTCGTTGCTTAATATGTCAGCAAGTGAAGGCAGAACAACAGAGGCCAACTGGATTATTACAACCGATTCTTATCCCGGAATAGAAGTGGGAACATATCATAATGGACTTTGTGACCGGTTTACCGAGATCACCAAGTGGTAAAGATGCTATTTGGGTGATAGTGGACCGGCTTACAAATGTGGCACATTTTCTTCCTTTTAGATTAGGGCAATCTACAAAAAAGTTGGCAGAATTGTATATGCAGCAGATAGTCAGGCGGCATGGAGTCCCTGTCAGTATTGTATCAGATAGAGATACCCGTTTTATATCACATTTCTAGAAGAGTTTACATCATAGTCTGGGTACCAAGTTAAGATTTAGTACGGCTTACCATCCACAGACAGACGGGCAATCAGAAAGAACAATTCAGACCTTAGAAGATATGTTGCGAGCTTGCACCCTAGATTTTGGAGGGTCTTGGGAGTGTCACCTGCACTTAGTCGAATTTTCGTACAACTGTAGCACCCAGTTTCCCAAATAAGGGTAATTTTGAAATTTTGTGTTTATAATTATTTTAATAATGATATTTAATTCATGATATAATTTTTGGTGATTTTAAATCATTTTAAAATTATTTAAATCAATGACTTGTGGTTTTGACGTTTTGCTAGTAAAATCCTAGAGATTGTTTGACCTAGAGCCTAACCATGTGATTATGATATTTTAATGTCATTTTTGGCCTAAGAATATTTTTGTATTTGACCTCTTTGAATTATTTTGATATTATTTTATTATTTATGATATTGTTTTGGGGTTATTTGAGTCGGGTTCGAATTTCAACTCAATCTGACTTGAAACGGGGACCCGGGGGTAGTTTAACTCTAGTGGGACCCACACACTAGTTAAGCATGGCCCACATGATATTAATTTTAGTCCACATGATAGAAATATTTTAGTTAGAGGTTAGACTAATTATTATGGATAAGGTTAGTGTGATTAGAGACTTTAGAATGACTAATTTAGCCCCAACCAATTAGCCCTTTCCTAATACTCATAGAATAGGTTAGTAGGGGCTTTTGGACTTTTCCTAATAGGTCAAAACCACCTTTATGGCCAGCCACAATAAGGATAGGGTTGAGCCTCCCATTTGTCATTATCCATCTATTTTTCTCTCTCTTGTTCTTCCCCAAATTCCTAGAGAGCAATCCCTAGCAATTTCTCCACCAAATTCTTCCATTTCACCACCAAATCTTCTTCTTTCCTTCTCCATTCTAGCCAAGGAGGAAGCTACCCAAGTTTGGGAGGATTCGGAGCTCGTTCGTGTCCTTTTGGAATCTCTACTTGTCGTGTCGCTCCGGGAAGGCTTTTCTTCGATTCGATCTACCGGGAGGTATAAATCTCTTCTCCTTTTCATTTTCTCATGCATATAGGTCTATTTTGAACCCATAGGAATGACCCCCATGGTTGTATCTCCATTTGTGTCCATTTTGTGTCCATTTGGAGGTCATAGGAGTGTCTTTTGTGTTGTGGATGTGTTCATGTTACATATATAAATTTATATATATATATATTGTAATGAGAGTGTATCTATATTTATATATGTAATAGATGGTTCATGATGATTATATAATCAAGTTTGTGAGTGTGGTTCCTCATATTATTATTGCTATTATTGTTGTGGATAATTAGGATATATATTGTGTATTCTTTTGGCTCAAACTATCTAAATCCGTCATGATTTTTATCCACGTTTTTAATTTCAGCCCTAACTTAGAAATGTCATAACTTCTAGCTCAAAGCTCGGTTTAATCTCCCATTTTTTTCAAAAGAAGCGTATTGAAGTTAGCTTTCCAAAAACATGTACTAATAGGCCTAATTCTTTCTGTAACTTTCTGGAGAATTATTTGAGTGTCAGCTGTACGAAAGACAAACGCGTTCTCGGTGTTTTTGCGATTCCGGGAGTTTTCGGAAACGAAAATGCGATCCGTTTAATGTTTCGGAAAGCTAACACATAGATCTATAACAAATTTAATCCTAAATTTTGATTCATGCTGAGATGGTACAGTATTCATTATTAGTAGGAGTTACTATTCGGCATATGCATTTTGTGCACCCTTGTGTGTAATATAATGTTCTATTTGATTTTAACCCATATTAATGTATATACATTATGTAATTAAATAGAGAATACAAGCATGAGTAAATGGTTAAATAAATGATGTATGAGGTGTAAGTATCATATCTAATGTAAGCAAGTATAAGTATGGCTTGTAATGAATATGTAGGTTCCATAGTATGTAATGTATGGTGCATATAGCGGTGCAAGAGAATAATGAATGATGAATGAATGCAAGCATGAATGTAATGTAATAATAGATGTAATGTATGCAATATACAAGTTAATGAGATATAATGTTCTATGTTAACACAAATCCTATATTACCTCATGTACCCCCTTACACTATGTTGACACTATCACACTTGACACATTGTTCACTTACACTTTGACACTCTTTGATATGTATACACTATGTATATTCATTTAACCCTCACTTGCCCCTTTGCCATGTTCACATACACACACATAGCCTCTTAAATAAGTATTTATGAATATAGTTAACTTAGCTATGTATGTATATTATATATATGTTAGCATATTGTGTTGTAATATATAAGTTTATATAACCATTTGAAATGCCATGATTATAGACCTAATGTTGAATACCAATATATGCATGTGTATATATGTGTAGACATGTATAGCTTAAAGTAATAGATTACCTAGTGTATATCTAATGTGAATTCTTGCCTATTTGAGTATTGAATAATTGCATGCTATATAGAGTTGGGTGTATGTTGGCTTGTATAGCCTTGTATTGATGTGTGCTTGCTAGGATAGTCTTGGTTAGGCCTAGTAAGATTTGCTGGGTTAGGACATGAACTAGTTTGACCTAGTTTGACTAGTGCAGTTGACCAGAGTTGACCAAGGGTTGACTTTGGCCTAGTTTGACCTAGATTCATGTAGAATGCATTGTAGTGCTTTATATTACCCTTCTGGACATATTGTGACTTGTGCTGTTCTAAATAGGAGCCAGATACCTCTCCTCGGACAGTACATTTTCTTTGGACATTCAGATAGCAGGCGAGTACATTCTCTGATAGTTCTCTCATTTACTTGTCAATTACTGTACTTCAGTTCTAGTTAGTTGTATGCGATTCTCTATTACAACACGTTTCGATATTCTAGATTCATGTATACGACACACATTTATTTTCTGGCCTCTATTACTGGTATCATCATCCCTGGTTTCTATTACTGGAATCACCACCTGGAATCATTTACTGGAATTATTTACTGGAATCATTTACTGGTATCATTATATTTTGGCTGGACTCATCTTGAATCATTGTGTCGAAATTCTGGATTCACTTGCTGAGAGGGGAAATACTAGAGTAAGATATGTAGACATACCCAATTACTGGAATCACCCCTACTGGAATCTACTGGAATGATAGCCATCTCTCGTCTGATCAGTGAGAGGTGTGCCGGATTACCCA
The DNA here is from genome assembly GCA_029216955.1 of Iris pallida. Classification (NCBI taxonomy): domain Eukaryota; kingdom Viridiplantae; phylum Streptophyta; class Magnoliopsida; order Asparagales; family Iridaceae; genus Iris; species Iris pallida. The sequence continues at coordinate 3,938,028 of JANAVB010026799.1, forward strand.
CAGCCGTTTACATGTCGATCTCGGTATTTTAAAACACACTGTTAGAGTATAGGCTGGACTCACCCTGGAATCATTGATCACTATAACTGGAATCGTCCCTTACTGGATTCATCTTGTATTAGATTTATCTTGTACTGGACTTATATTGGAGTTACACTGGTCTACATTATTGTCTGGACTTTATATCATATTACTCTGGTTCAGCTAGTTCTATTTTTACAGACTTTATTGCTATGATTCTTCTCTTGTTTAGTTATTTACTTTTCTTGCACCTTATCTGTCTTTCTTACCATTACCTGAATATAAACTGCCATTTTTATCAATACAACTGCCTATAACTGCTTTATAGTTCTCTGTCATTTACTTGGGTTTTCTAGATGAGATGTGCTCGTTCCTGTCCTGACTGGACCTGTTGATAAATTTTACAGATAGCTTGGAGGTTGCCTGCTAGCCTAGAGGAGACACATTAGTGGTGGTTTAGATAGTTATTTCTTTTGTCTGGAGTTGTATTTACTTGTGGATTACTGTATTTGAGTTTTGAGATGTATTTCTGGGTTTATGTTTCTTAGACACTTAGACTTCTATCTCCTGTATCTCTTTTGGATTTATATTTTATCTATCCTTATCATGCTCTACCTTAGATGTGATTGAGACTGTATCTGCTATGTCACCCCCATTCGGGGAGTATAAACTGCTTAGCATTATATTGTTAGATGTTATGACCTAGGACAGCGTTCTACCGCCGATACTGCGACGTAGGCTGGGCGTCGTTACGTTATCGTACACTAACAGTGGGTGCGGGTCGTGACAACAACAGTTACCAAGCCAGTATCCAGATGGCGCCATTCAAAGCACTATATGGTAAGAAGTACAGGTCGCCACTGGCATGGAATGATATTGGAGAGAGAAAAATATTAGGCCCAGAAATAATTGTTCAGACGGTTGAAGTGGTTAAGGGAATTAGAGGGCGACTTTGAGTTGCGCAAGATCGACATCGACATTGGACAGACCAGCATCGTAGACCGCTAGAATTTTCTGTTGGGGACCACATATTCTTGCGGATCTCACCTACTCGTGGGGTAATTAGATTTGGCGTTTACGGGGAGTTGAGTCCGCGATACGTAGGCCCATTTGCTATCCTTGATAAGGTAGGTGATGTTGCTTATCGTTTGTCCCTTCCACCTTCGTTACGAGAGGTGAATGATGTGTTTCATGTATCTCATTTGCGTAGGTATGTATCGGACCCAAGCCATATCCTCGATCATTCTGAGCTGGTTGTTGGTACCAACCTGTCTTACGAGGAACAACCGGTGTTCATTTTGGACCGAAGGGAAAAGATACTCAAGAACCAAACAATTAGCCTTGTCCGTGTTGCTTGGGGTCATCATTCCTTAGGAGAGTCAACGTGGGAACGTGAGGATGATATCCGATCACGGTACCTACACCTATTTGACTCAAAAGGTATATTTCTTTTCGTGTACCTTGATTGTCTTGATTCCTCATGCTTATCACCCTATGAGTAGAAATTGCTTGATGTCGTAGATTGATAAACATAGATATATTACTTGCTATTGGTATTGTAAAATGATTGCTTGCTAGCTAAAATTGCTGTACTTAGATTAGTTTGGCCCTAATAGTTCTATCCTGCTTGGATTTGAAATTCCAAGGACAGAATTTTCCTAAAGCGGGCAATGTCACGCCCCGATCCCGCAGAGTCCTTTCGTCCTTGTTTCGGACTCTTTGGGACCGTTCTTCCTCGCTAAGGCGTGATGCTGTGCAAGCCTAAGTTGCGCTTGCACAAGGCCAAGACCTGGAACAAGACAAGATAAACAAGGTTGACAATACGCAGCAGAACATAAAGCAGATAATTGAAGCAGCAGTGGACATATTTTAGAAAATAAGCATGGAACACAATGGTAACAAGAAACAATTCTCTTTATTGATTTCATTTGAACAGATTACAGGCTCTCGATTTTCTCTGATACAATATTACATTCTCTCAGAACTTTATAGATTACAATGATCCCGTTCTCATACATTACATCCTTTTATATACAAAACTAACTCTTGCTACAGATGCCATCTCTTGGGCATCTCTTCTAATTTCTGGCTCCTGAGGATGAGGCTCGGGCTATCGCTTCGGACTTTCCTTTTTGATGCATAGTGCACCTGCATGCAGACTGATGGTGGGTCAGTATATCAGCATACTGGTGATTGTGAACAAAGGAGCTACATTCTTCTGAAACGATCACTGTTCAATTAGTGAGAAAAAGTTTCTTATGATGTGATCTTGCTACTTTTTACCTATGTTCATTCCATGCATACAGAGCCAGTTTACATCTTTTTTGAAAACATCTTTGAAAAGCCATATTTCAATTCAGTTCATTTCAAGCATACAAGGGACTAATCATTTCAAGCACGATGAGTATTCATTTAAGGCTGCTACATTATCTTTTCTTTAGTACATATGTATTACTTTTAAGTGATTCTTACCATAGCCGATCGTCCATCCCTGCATAAGACAAGGATTAGCATAAACATGATAAAACCAACATTTTACTATATGTTCCAAACTCTTGAGGCACATTAGATCTTTTGGCAATTATTCATTTAAGGCTGCTAACAGAGTCGAGCTTCCAGATAACAGAGCCGAAGCCCCCAGATAACATACCGACACCCATTTTCACATGGATGCCCTCTGCGTTAGACATACCGACACCCATTTTCATATGGATGCCCTCTGCGTTAGACATACCGACACCCATTTTCACATGGATGCCCTCTGCGTTAAACATACCGACACCCATTTTCACATGGATGCCCTCTGCGTTAGACATACCGACACCCATTTTTATATGGATGCCCTCTGCGTTAAACATACCGACACCTATTTTCACATGGATGTCCTCTGCGTTAGACATACCGACACCCATTTTCACATGGATGCCCTCTGCATGATTCTTCTCTTTCCTTTGATACAGAGCCGAAGCTCCTAGATGTTTTATCTCTTTATAATATGTACAAGTCCGTCTGTACATGTTTGGCATTTAGAATATCTTGAGTGACAAGCAATTATAACTCTGGAATATAATAACATTTCTATACAGATATAACATGGCATTCTACCTTGAAAGCATACATGTTCGGGGCGTACAAGCAATCCCTACTTTTAGCATATAGGCATCAATTCGTTTCCTGTTAGCATGCAACAATTCTTCTTAGCATACAGGTTAACTCTTTTCTGGTTCTTAGCATGACAAATGTGAAATCTCTTATAAGCATACACCAAGGTTACCATCTTGTTATTAGCATGACAAGGTTCTCTTTATCAAGGCAACATTCATTTCTTAGCGAGGCAACATGTGAATTCTCTTAAAGCATACTCAATGATTTACCATCTTGTTATTAACAATAGTATTAAATCAAAAACTCAGATTCTTAAGGCGTAAGCGAATCAGCAAATAAGACTTCGTCCACTCACCCAGATCAATCGTCTTCTGTTGCAGAGCCAGCAATCCGATTTTCTGTCTATCTAGTGCCTTCGCGGAGCGGGGCACTACATAATTATCCACCGAAAAGAAGTTTCGTCCTCGAAACTTAAGGAGAAACTCACGATATCCTTAGCAGCGATAGTCCTCATCCTTTGCCATCATCAATCCATGAAATCATAATTCAGATCATATCAAGTCTCTTGTTCAATCAAGCATTTCAATCTCAATCAATCAAATCGATAAAACATATGCCGGCATCATAAAAATATTTATGGACTTATTGTATGGAACGTTCATCTCATTGACGATATCAAGCAGACAAGAAAATTTCGATCAGGAGAACATCTTTGAATTCAATCGAATTAATTGTCCAGAGGATCGTGTTGCTCTGATACCATTCTGTCATGCCCCAATCCCGCAGAGTCATTTCGTCCTCGTTTTGGACTCTTTGGGACTGTTCGTCCTCGCTAAGGCGTGATGCCGTGCAAGCCTAAGTTGCGCTTGCACAAGGCCAAGACCTGGAATAAGACAAGATAGACAAGGTTGACAATACGCAGCGGAACGTAAAGTAGATAATTGAAGCAGCAGCGGACATATTTCAGAAAACAAGCATGGAACACAATGGTAACAAGAAACAATTCTCTTTATTGATTTCATTTGAACAGATTACAAGCTCTCGATTCTCTCTGATACAATATTACATTCTCTCAGAACTTTATAGATTACAATGATCCCGTTCCCATACATTACATCCTTTTATATACAAAACCAACTCTTGCTACATATGCCATCTCTTGGGCATCTCTTCTGATTTCTGGCTCCTGAGGATGAGGCTCGGGCTATCGCTTCGAACTATCCTTTTCGATGCATAGTGCACCTGCATGCAGACTGATGGTGGGTGTAACACCCAGTTTTTCCAAATGAGGGTAATTTTGAACTTTTGTATTTTAAATCATTTAATAATGATATTTAAGTCATAATATGATTTTTGGTGATTTTTAGTTATTTTAAAACTATTTAATTGAGTGAAATATGGAATTGGTGTTTTGCTAGTGTAACCTTAGTCATGCATGACCTAGAAGACTAATCATGACCAAGGAGACCTAATCATGTGTTTAGGATTTCAAATTTCTACATTTAAGCCTAGGAGTATTTTGGTCATTTTGACACTTGGGTGAAATTGTGAATTATATTAATTAAATATGTGTTAGTTACATTGTTGAGACTTGACCTAGAAGTTAGCCTAATCTAGATGTTAACCATGACCCTAGAAGCTAAGTTAGAGGATTTCAATTAAGCAATCACATTAGTGTAATATCTAGATATTATTAGGAAAGATATTTTACTTTTGAGATATTTGTGAAAAGAAGCCTTAACCAATAGGAAGCCTTAGAATTTGTTGGAGAAACCTTAGCCACTCATCCTAAACCCTAACCCTAATGTTTTCAATAGCCATCACACCATTCCCCCCCTATAAATGCAACACATTAATCATTTGCACCATTTTTTAATTCATTTTATTTGCCTCCTTTGTGTTCTTCCCTAAACTTCTCCCCAAATATCCAAATCAACTCCAAATTGAGCCAAATTTCTTGCATTGGAATCCCCTACTGTTGAGGATGCTAAGGGGAGCTAGCTAGCAAGGTTGCACAAGCATTTGGCACCCCCAAGTGAAGAGGACACCCCCCTATTCTAGGTTTTCATTGAGTTTTCACTCAATAGGTAAATGCCCTCATACATAGTTAAATTTGTGATTTCTCTTTATGGATGCATGCATCTAGGTACCAGGGACCTATAGGCTGAGTTTGGTAGAAATTGGTTTGGATTTGGTGTCCGTATCGGACACGTATCTAGGTTTTAATATATGTGTTTGATGAATTGCCTCTACCAATTAAATGTTAATAATTTCAAAAACTAATTATACAATATTCTAGCCCTATAGGTGTAGATCACAGAACCATGACACTGAGCACGAGATTGTGTCGTGTCCGTGTCCAAATTGGACACGAACACGCTGTGCACAACACTGTGCACTGTCCTGCTACCTCGTGTCCAGTTCTCACTGGACACGACACGAGACCCGACCAAATTTGGTCAGCACCGAGGGGCAATCACTGACATCCTACCCACAAAATTTCGTGGGACCTCGATGTCTGTGCGCGGAGAGATCGAGGCCGTACTGTCTCGTGCTCCTTGTGCACACACGTGAAATCCCTCACTGACACGCTTTCGTATCTTGGACACGACACAGTTTAATGGCGGTACAGACACTTGAACACGAACCCCTATACCCCTTCTACCTATGTGCACGACCACGACACACTAGGTAGGACACACGTGTCCCTAGCACACTCGACATGCGTGCACGAGGCTGTGCCTTTGCACAGTTTCTGCCACATGTTGACACTCGTGTTTGACACGACTTGGACACAGTTTTGACACACCATGGACACGTGTGTATCACACACACTCGACCCCCCCCTCTGACACATGTTATATGTTTTGATTTTGAATGATTGATTTCGATTATGCTATGTGTTGGGCTAATTTCAGTTCCAGGTTTGACAGTATTTGAGAATTGGGTTTCGAGAAGAACATTTCATGTATCAGTGTTTCAGTCCAGTTGAGCTTATATGAACTGTTAGCCTATACATGAAACCATTTTCCTGAATTAAATGCTAAATTTAGTTTAGAATTTAGTTTGTAAATGTATGTGTGACTGCTATTTAACATGATATACACCTGTTGGTAATCTGAGATTCACTGATTATGGGCAAACCTGAGATTTAAAGCTCAGGATAACCTGAGACACAATTGTACTCCTGAGAACCAATGTAAACCTGAATTTGGATGTTATATCACTGATCTGGTTTTTGAATTCATGTTGAACTAAAATCCTGAGATTCCTATTGACAGGTTGTGTACAAAACCTGGGATACATTTGAATTCACTGTTGTTTTCCTGAGATGATTTCTCATTCAACCGTCATGACACTAAGTTCTTCACACACTCATATCTATAAATAAACCTGAGACACAATACTGATATGTTTGATTTCCTGAAATTGAAATTCATGATAGATTATAATGTATACATTGAGTTCAACTGGTAGCAATGGGGTTTTTGAATTTATGTTGAGTTTTCACCCTTTCCTTTCAAAACTGAAATAAGAATCTGTACACACACATCAACTGAAGTCACACACAAATGTTTTCCTGAGAACTTCATATGTATTGAATAGTTCTTTTCTAGAAAACTGAGAATTCAGGGAATGGGTATATGTTTCCTGAGAAAGGGAAATTGGATGAAAAACTGAGAAATCCCTATGTATAAGTTCCTGAGATTGTGCACTCACAACTGTCACACTATCCTGATAACACTGTTATTGACTGTCATGTACCATATACTCACCCTTCTCTATACACACACACACTCTCATAGCTTGTATCCTGAGAACCTTAACTAAAACATGAACCCCCTGCATGCCCCTTCCTTGCCCCCTCCTTCTCTGTATATATAGTGTATATATGCAATATATGATATGAGTATATCCTATGTAAACATGTTATGTAACTTAATGATTATGCACTATGAATGAATTCCTGATTACCTATTTCTGAAAATCTGAGAATTCACAAGAACACATACACACACATGTGATATTTCCTAATTCTGAAAACACACAAACACTCCCTATTCACTCACATTTGATTTTCACCTTAAGTTACACATGATATATAAATGAATGCATGAATGGGGATATGTATGCTAGTATGCTAAATATATAAGTATCAAGAAATGGATGAATGCAAGCATGTAAGTTATGTAATGAAATGAAAGTAGGTATATAGGTAAATAATGTTAAATGCATAAATGAACTTGGATGAATAAATGTAGATATGCATGTATATGCCTTAGCCTCACTATGTATCTATGTACACATGTATGAATGTATGTATATATATATGGTATATGCAATGTGTGTTGCTAGTGAAATTGTGTTTGTGCTTGGATGCTAGTCTAGGCTTGGCTAGGCTTAGTGAGTCTTGACTAGACTAGGATCGACCTAGTTGACTAGTGTAGTTGACTTAGAGTTGACTTGACCTAAATCGACCTAGAAATCATGTAGTTTGCATTGTATGTACTTATTTACCATTTTGGACATGTCATAACCCATACTGCTCTATTTAGGACTTTGTGACTCCGGTGCAGACATCTGATATTACTCTTTTCAGAGTATCAGGCGAGTACATTCTCTGATAGTTCTTTCATTTATTTGTCAATTACTGTACTTCAGTTCTAGTCAGCTGTATGTGATTCTCTGTTACAAACACGTAGTATTATTTCTGAATCCATGTATGCGACACACATACTTACTTGTCTTACCTCTATTATTCGAATCATCATACGAATCATTATACGAATCACTATTCGAATCACCCTATTCGTATCTTCATATGTTGGTTGGACTTGTATTCGTCTTATGTGTTGGATTACGGATTCATTTGTATTAGACTGGGCGGGAAAATACTGATTAGACATGTAGACATATCCCCCTATTCGAATCACCCCTCTGTGCATTATATTCGAACGATAGCCATCACACACTTCGCGAGTGTGTGGTGTGCCGTATTACCTACAGCCGTTTACATGTCGATCTCGATATTTTAAAACACACTTGGAGAATTTATTCGAATCATTGTCTGATTATTATTCGAATCACTATTCGTATCACCTTATTCGAATCACTATTCGCATCATCTTATTCGAATCACCTTATTAGAACAATGATTAGAATTACATTCGACTCATCATGTATTAGACTCACTTTGGGATTACACTCGACTTATATTGTACATCTGAACTCATTATGTTACTCTAGTTCAGCTAGATCTTATTATACAGTCTTCTTTGCTATGATTCTTCTCTTGTTTAGTTATTTACTTTCCTTGTACTTTATCTGTTTTTCTTACCATCACCTGAACATAAACTGCCATATTCATCAATACAACTGTCTATAACTGCTTTATAGTTCTATGTCATTTACTTAGAATTTCTTGATGAAATGTACTCGTTCCTGTCCTGACTGGACCTGTTGAAAATATTACAGATGATTGCCCTGAGGACATTTGCCCTACTTGCCTTGGAGCAGGGGATGGCTTAGCTACCTTTGGCCCTGACACTCAGTAGTGATCGGGAGACTAGCTAGTAGACTTGGTTTAGTTTTTCATGTTTTAGAACTTGAATTGTAATAACTTGAGATACGAGTTTGTTTTTGAGTTTGTTTGAGATATTATTATTTAGTAGTTTATAAATGTTGTTATTTACTTTTAAACTTCTGTGTTATCTTATCGTGCTTAGACTGTGATTGAGATTTCATTATATCCATACTTGTCCTCCGTTCGGAGTTGAGATATTGACAAGTACATTATATAATTGCGTGAGTTGTTGATTAGATAGTAACCTAGGACAGCGTTCTACCGCCGACACTGCGGCGTAGGCTGGACGTACCCACTTCTCGTGCCCTTACTCTAGGGTGCGGGTCGTGACAGTGGATTAGTATATCAGCATACTGGTGATTGTGAACAAAAGAGCTACATTCTTCTAAAACGATCACTGTTCAATTAGTGAGAAAACATTTCTTAGGATGTGATCTTGCTACTTTTTACCTATGTTCATTCCATGCATACAGAGCCAGTTTACATCTCTTTTGAAAACATCTTTGAAAAGCCATATTTCAATTCAGTTTATTTCAAGCATACAAGAGACTAACCATTTCAAGCACGATGACTATTCATTTAAGGCTGCTACATTATCTTTTCTTTAGTACATATGTATCACTTTTAAGTGATTCTTACCATAGCCGACTGTCCATCCCTGCACAAGACAAGGATTAGCATAAACATGATAAAACCAACATTTTACTATATGATCCAAACTCTTGAGGCACATTAGATCTTTTGGCAATTATTCATTTAAGGCTGCTAACAGAGTCGAGCTTCCAGATAACAGAGCCGAAGCCCCTAGATAACATACCGACACCCATTTTCACATAGATGTCCTCTGCGTTAAACATACCGAAACCCATTTTCATGTGGATGCCCTCTGCGTTAGACATACCGACACCCATTTTCACATGGATGCCCTCTGCGTTAGACATACCGACACCCATTTTCACATGGATACCCTCTGCATTAGACATACCGACACCCATTTTTACATGGATGCCCTCTGCGTTAAACATACCGACACCCATTTTCACATGGATGCCCTCTGCGTTAGACATACCGACACCCATTTTCATATGGATGCCCTCTGCATGATTCTTCTCTTTTTTTGATACAGAGCCGAAGCTCCTAGATGTTTTATCTCTTTATAATATGTACAAGTCCGTCTGTACATGTTTGGCATTTAGAATATCTTGAGTGACAAGCAATTATAACTCTGGAATATAATAACATTTCTATGCAGATATAACATGGCATTCTACCTTGAAAGCATACATGTTCGGGGAGTACAAGCAATCCCTGCTTTTAGCATATAGGCATCAATTCATTTTCTATTAGCATGTAACAATTCTTCTTAGCATACAGGTTAACTCTTTTCTGGTTCTTAGCATGGCAAATATGAAATCTCTTATAAGCATACACCAAGGTTACCATCTTGTTATTAGCATGACAAGGTTCTCTTTATCAAGGCAACATTCATTTCTTAGCGAGGCAACACGTGAATTCTCTTAAAGCATACTCAATGATTTACCACCTTGTTATTAACAATAGTATTCAATCAAAAACTCAGATTCTTAAGGCGTAAGCGAATCAGCAAATGAGACTTCGTCCACTCACCCAGATCAATCGTCTTCTGTTGCAGAGCCAGCAATCCGATCTTTCTGTCTATCTAGTGCCTTCGCAGAGCGGGACACTACATGTAGAGACGTCACTTCCCGTTCCCGAAATACGTATTTTAATACGTGTACTGCTTTAATGTATTTATTTAATATTTATCATGCATTTGTTCTGTATTTAATTCCTTTAATTTTTTGCTAATTATTTTTCTGTATTTTATTTTTTGCTCTTCGGTTCGGCTTGGTTCGGTTTGTTTTCGAATTTTGATGGTTCATCATGAACCGAACCCAACCCTCCACCTACCATATCTTCATTTAAAGCCCCAACCCCTTTCTCTCTCTTCATTCTTCTTCTTTCTTATTTACTCTTCTTCTTCCTTATAACTCTCTCCACCTACCAAACCCATAGGCAAGTACATCTTGCTTCCACATGAGAACCCATTTTTATGGTTCATTTATCTTCCTTTCGTGATTCTAAGATAGTTTAGAACTTGGCACTTTGCATTTTGAAGTCTCATTTTTACTAGATCTAGAAATTACTATTTTTTGGATTTTATTGGTTTTGATCTATCAAACCTCCTTATTACCAAGTTTTGTTCGTTCCAGATTGTTGAGATTGTGTTATACGCCATTCTGACCCGTGGAAATCCCATTTTCGGCTTGGAATGAAGGTTCCATGGAATTTGGAGTTCGGGAAGAGCTTTACGCCCACTTTTTTACGTACCAGCGTAATATCTGGCTCTACGCACACGTTTATACGTGCTCGCGTAATATCAAGCTCTACGCCCACGATCATTCGTGTCAGCGTGAATCTGTTTTACGCAAGTCGACTTGGCTTGGCGTATTACTCTTTACGCGTATTCCTTCGTGCATAAACCTGACTCTTTACGCATGCAACCTTTACGCGTGGCTCGAACCTTTACTCGTGGCTCGACCCTTTATGCGTATAATGTTTCACGCGTAACACTATTCTTTACGCATACAAGATTCATGCATAAACTTTGACCCTTTACGCGTATAATGTTTCACGTGTAACACTATTCTTTACGCATACAAGATTCATACGTAAACTTTGACGCTTTATGCATACATGTTTTACGCGTAACGTTACTCTTTACGCGTATGAGTTTTTACGCATAACTCTATTTTTACGCGTACTATTCTGGCTTGGCATAAGACGAGTTTTTACGCGCAACTTTATTCCTGATTGAGCGTATCCCTTTTACGCATACTCCTTTACGCGTAAAGATATTCTTTTACGCGTACATGTTTTAAGCGTAATGTTACTTTTTACGCGTACATGTTTTACGCGTAACGTTACTTTTTATGCGTACAATATTTTATGCGCGTTCAATGTTTCATGCGTAACATTATTCTTTACGCAAACTTTCCTCATGCGTAAATTTCCTTACGCATAATTTATTGAGCGTACTTCTTTTTATGTACATAGCATTTCCCTATTATATCCTTACGCCTTTTGACATGAGCCCGATATAATCATGATATGTTAATATTGTTAATACAGATTGTTATGTGGAATGTGTCTTGTGTCTCAATTGATTCATGGATACCCAGAATGACTGAAACTTAATCCTGAGAGTTATAAACTCGACCATACTAAATACTAGTTTGACTTTCATGCCTTGGCACGAATTAACATTGATTGTTAACTTGACTAAATGATTGATCATGCGTTCCTAGTTGGAACTAAAGAGACTGGCTAGTCGTCTTATTGGAATTGAATGAGACACGTTCATATTAACATGAACTATTGCAATCGACTAGCCGATCCCGAACATTGGCATATGGACACGTGCAGACTTCAACTGATTTTTTATAGAAGCAGCATGTGTACTTTACAGTCAAGGCATGATTATTCTGTGGCTAGGACTAATTGTTGCATTACGCTATGTAAGACCTACAACCTAACCGTACGGGCATCGTTGTAGAGTTGTGCATATCGTACTTTGTTAGAAAGTACTCATTCTGAATGACCATGATCCACGACATAGGATTTCAATCAACATAGGGACTATTAAGTTAAATAAAATAACGATTGCATGGAGAGAATGGATTCCCGAGTTCTTACATGGCAGCCATCCCGGGGCAATTGGTGCCCCGACATGCCAGCTAGTTCCCACAGATACTGCAAATCTGCCACACGGGCAGGGAGCGGTATCTGCTTATATTTATTTACTGTATACTGATGACGGGCGTCCCGCTGGGACTCATCTAATTCATAATTGGCGCAATTGATTATTGGGTAGACTAGCCTTGCTTGTACATAGTAAGAACTGAGGAATCCTTATTGCATATTAATTTTCAAGATAACTTGGGACTTACAGTAGCAAGCCGTAGTAGTTGCATGGCCGTTTAAATTGATTTGTTTGTGTATTGTACCCACTCTATTAACTACTGAGATGATCAGAATGTCAGGACATGACGGGTCAACTTCTGTCCTTGTTTGGTTGGAAAGTTGGTTTGAAGTGTCAGGATGTTGTGTGAATCCCAGTAGCAAGCAGAGACTTATTATTAGATTCTTAACTCTTATCACTGGTTTTAATTCTCATGTCATGCTTCCTTGTGGTACTTGCTATTAGAGGTCTAACCTCTCTGGTTTTGCATGGCCAGATTTAGTGCCAGTTCCCGAGGACTCAGCTTACTTCTACCTCCAAGATGGTCAGTACTAGAGGGATAATCGCAGGAGGACACGAGTGGATTTCTTGCTTTCCCGCTCATTTTGCTACTTACTTTATATTTTGCCGTTTGGCACCGACATGTTAGTCGGATTGTCTTGTACTTACTTTTACATAATTGTAACTAAGTCAGACTGCAGCTGATAACAATTGTGTATACCTTGCTATATCATCTGGCCATATTTTGTACAGCCAGAACTCAAGAACATTTTGACTGAGCGTTTGGGACGCCTTACTGCTTTATCTTACATGTTCTCTATTATTGTTTCTTGCTTGAATGATTGAGACAATAGATATTGAGTAACCCTAGTGAGACTTTCATGTAGTGTGCACCCCCTCGTCTTTTTAGATAACATTGATCGTATTATACGGTATTCATCTACCCGTAATACGTAGCTGGCTGAGTCACTCCCCCGCTCTCCGGTGTTCTAGTTCTGGGGAGTGACACACGGGCTCCAGGAGTAATGTCTCATCAAACTCTATCCTGGCCATACCCGTAAAAGGTAGAGCAATCAGCTAACATATCCTCTGTAAACATCAACGGTTATCCTGTCAGGAAAATGAGCAAGTACAAACACTAACAACAATTCCATATGAATTGACAAATTCTATAAGAGACAATCACAATGAAATACCAGACAAAATCAACAGAAAATATATAACAGGATGTGAGTACTGAATATCATAACATGGTAAGAAAAGTTGTCACGCCCCAGTACCGAAATACGGAGATGGACTAGGCCAGCTACTCCATATGAGGTACGTAACGTCATACGGCGATCGTGGCTGTCGAGAGACTAGGGGGTACATGCTACAATCAAGTCTCCTATGGTCCCACAGAGTTCTATGTCTCAATCACTCAAACCACATCAGCAATTAAATGAACATTAAAGATAAAGCAGTAAGGCGTCCCCGACGCTTCATCAAAATGGTCATGAGAGACTAGCTTTATAATTTAGCTATCTCAGAGAGTCAGGAGTACAAAATTATACACAGCTGCAGTCTGTTTAATTACAATGATGTACTGACACAAAATATCAAGTAATCCGGCTAACAGGTGCCGGTGACTAAACGTCGCAAAAGTATAAGCAGGAGTGGTGGAGAAGAAACCCACTCGAGTCCCTGAACCGCCATGCTCCTAGTATGCACCATGGATGTCAGGGAGGAAGATCGTGTCCTCTGGCTCTGCTACGAGATCTGGCCAAACAAAACCAGCAGGGTCAGCCCCGAATAGCAAGTACCGCCAAAGGGGCACAAGAGTTAAGATTAAAAACCCAGTTAATAGAATGATTGATAATAGTAATACTTATGCTACTATTATAGGGTAGCGCAACATCTTCGAACCCATATGGCACCCTTACAACCAAACAAGGACAAAAGGTGCCGCATGGAGTCAGGACGTGTCGTACTCTATAACATTCACATAAGTTAAAAGGGTATAAGCAATAAAATCTCCTGATCGTGACTTCGGTCGATAGCCTATCGCAGCACAATAAATAACCCAACAATCAAACAAGAACATGGGTTGGATCATGTACCATGATAGTCCATGTTCCTCAGTCATTCACAGAAGTAGCAATTTACAATCAGAATAAGTCTTCCGTTCATAACTTCGGTCCACAGCCTATCATAGTACGATAACCAACCCAACAATCAAACAAGAACATGGGTTGGATCACGTACCATGACAGTCCGCTTCCCTCAGTTATTTACAGAAGGTAATAGGATACAAGCGAGTCGTTTTCACGGCCAATCAAGTCTACGAGTTTCTAGTGGGACGAGGTTATCCTCGTGTCATGTTATTAGAAAATCCTCAGATCGTATCTTTCCAGCAAGGCTAGCCAACCCAGGGGTTCGCGTAGACATGTATGATTGAGCACAGGTCCCTCGTAAGGCCACCTTGCTAAAACATATAATATATAGCAGGAATTAATCGGATACAGTCATCCACTCGTTGCAGATGACACAGTATCCGTGGAGACCAGCCGGCGCGTCAAGACAGTATCTCAAGACGGCTGGTGTAACATGATCTCGGGATTTTGCCCTCCCCATGCATCTAGTATGTTTAGTTGCCTAGTTTAACCTTAGGTGAAATCTTGGACTCACATGCTGTGGCCTGCATGATTATCCTCCTAAAGTCGTACTTTAGTACGAGTAGCCCAAAGAGGATCCATGTCAATCAGTATGTCAACATGTTCTACCCTCCTTAGTGTAATGCATCATTGCAAATACGCCACGTGGAGTTACGAGTCATTTGTCGAGCATGAACAAGAACTGGGACATTCAGGTACATGTATCAGGAAGGAACACTTTGTTCTCCGGGGTCACATTAGTGCTCATATCATGCTCGGGACAAAAGGCGCAAGGATATAAAATGGGCATATAATATCTAATAAAATATCAAAAGCGTACGCACAAAAGCACGCATGCTCAAGGGGTAAAAGTCACGCAGGCTCACTCAGACTCACTCAAGGCAGCGTGCGTGAAAAGTCACGCAGACTCAAGGAAAGAGCTGTGTAAAAAGTCACGCAGGCTCAAGGAGAGAGAGCTGCATGAAAAGTCACGCAGGCTCAAGGAGAGAGCTGCATGAAAAGTCACGCAGGCTCAAGGAGCTGCGTGAAAAGTCACGCAGGCTCAAGAGGAGAGCTGCGTGAAAAGTCACGCAGGCTCAAGGAGAGAGAGCTGCGTGAAAAGTCACGCAGGCTCAAGGAGAGAGCTGCGTGAAAAGTCACGCAGGCTCAAGGAGAGAGAGCTGCGTGAAAAGTCACGCAAGCTCAAGGAGAGAGCTGCGTAAAAAGTCACGCAAGCTCAAGGAGAGACACGCTTCCAACAGGAAGCGTGCTCAAACGGAGCACACTGTTCACTGTCTTCTCCAAACAGCAAGAACACCATGGCTGAACCCAAACTTCAAAGCATCATAACTTGGCCATCCGAACTCCAAATCCAGATTTCCAAAGTTCCAACTTGGGTGAAACTGAATGCTCTTCCACATGGAAGCATCAAAAATCCATAAAATCCAACTAAAGTAGATCAAACCATGCAAAATCCAAAAATGATTAAAACTTAGATCTACAAAAACCAAGGCTTCAAATTGGAAATTTCCAAGTTCTAAACTAGTATAGATTGAAGAGAAAAACATGTTTTGACAAATAGTTTTGTAAGAAATCATTAACAAAATTATAGATCCATCTCTTGAGCAAGTTGGTACTTGCCTTGGTTGGTGGAGGAAGTAAATGAGAGGAGAGAGAATGAGATGAGTATATATAAAGATCTTGGACCCATGTGTTTATGATGAACCAAAGGGTTCATGTTGAACCATTGGTGAACCAAGAATAGGTTACCCAAATGAGCCAAAACTGTAGGCCCAAATGCAGAAAATAAATTAGGAAATAATATTTTGTCAAATATTTTTGGGAAATGCATGAAGAAATACAGCATAATAAATATAGTATAAATACAAGGTAAATACAATTTATCAGTTTACATATTAAAATACGTATTCCAGGATCGGGGAGTGACATCTCTACCCTTCTTAGAAAAATTCCGTCCTCGAAATTCTAGCCAAGACAGGATAGTGAAATCAGGGCAAGCAAGGCACAATCATATATAAGTTAACTATCATAGCAGTTATTATCATACATCACAAAGTGCAAAACAAGCAGGTGCAGATAAGCATGAAATCGTGTCAATAAGGTGCAAAAATATACCTTATCAGTCAAACAAGTACGGATACCGAGATCTGATCTCGTCCTCGTGCTCCCAGGTTGACTCTCCCGAAGAGTGATGGTTCCAAGAAACACGGACAAGGCTTATCGTCCGATTCTTGAGTACTTTCTCTCGCTGGTCTAAAATAGATACGGGTTGTTCCTCGTAAGTTAGGTCGGTACCAACGACTAACTCAGAATGATCGAGGACATAACTCGGATGCGGGACATACCCACGTAATTGGGACACATGAAACACATCATGTATGCCAGTTAACGAAGGCGGAAGGGCAAGTCGATAAGCCACATCGCCTGCCCGAGCGAGAATCTTAAAAGGACCAACGTATCTTGGACTAAGCTTTCCTTGGGTTCCAAATCTGATGATACCCCGAGTAGGCAAAATCCGCAGAAACACTTGGTCGCCAACTCTGAATTCTAGAGGCCTACGATGCTGATCTGCCCAATGACGATGTCGGTCCTGCGTAACTCGAAGGCGCTCTCTGACCAACTTAACTATCTCCACAGTCTGCGTGATCATCTCTGGTCCCAACAACTTCCGTTCTCCGACGTCGTCCCATGCCAAAGGGGACCTGCACTTCCTTTCGTACAATGCTTCGAACGGGGCCATCTGAATGCTAGCCTGATAGCTGTTGTTATAGGAGAACTCCACTAGATGAAGGTGATCCTCCCAAGATCCGCCAAAATCTATGGTACACGCCCGTAGCATATCTTCTAACGTCTGAATGGTTCTTTCTGATTGCCCGTCGGTTTGTGGATGATAAGCAGTACTGAATCTTAACTTGGTTCCCAAACTTTGGTGTAAGCTCCGCCAAAAATGGGAAGTAAACCGCGTATTTCGATCTGATACTATACTAACTAGAACATCGTGCTGCCTTACTATCTGCTTCATGTACATTTCTGCTAACTGCTCAGTAGTCTATCCAACTCGGAAGGAAAGGAAATGAGCGACCTTCGTGAGTCAGTCTACTATTACCCAGACTGCATTCTTGCCAGCCGGGGATCTAGGTAAATCGGTCACAAAGTCCATCGTGATGTGCTTCCATTTCCATTCTGGGATAGGAAGCGGCTGTAGTAACCCTGCTGGTCTCTGCTGCTCGACTTTCACCTGCTGACATACCAGACACTTGGATACAAATCTGTGGTGGCCCATGCAGGTCTGTGTCGCAACTAGTGCGAACTCGTAATGGTGCTCGACTTAGAGTGCTAATTACGAGCCTGCGATTAGGATATAGGATTAGGGTATGATAGGAGTTACTCAATCACATGTTAGGAGATTCTGATCTTTTGATTACCATGACAAATTCCTTGCATTGAGTTTAATTGTCCGTCTTTGATATTCCTATCATGTGCCATATTGATCTCTTGGGTTCCATTCATCTTCAGGATGACAGTTACACGATCTCAGGCAGCGGGCCCGAGCTCAGTTCCAGGGAGGTCAGATCAGGGAGGTCCTCCACCTCCGGCTATGGGACCGATAGTAGAGAGTACAGCAGCATCGGTTCCTGCCCTTCAGGCAGGAGTAGAGGTGGCAGTTCCCGGAGGTCTTCCACCTCCAGCTGGGGGAGCAGCCCCATCAGTTCCTGCCCTTCCGGCGGGAGCAGCAGCAGCAGTACCAGCAGCGACGATCCCTGGAGGTCTTCCACCTTCAGCAGCGGGACCGTCTATGGTCATCCCCGACATTCTTCCACCGCCGCCTCAGCTACCGGCAGACACTCAGGGTATGATGGCCCTTCTGCAGCAGATGTTGCAGACGCAGAGAGTTCAGGCAGAGGCGCAGCAGCGCCAGACAGAGGTGCTGAGACAGACGATGGAGAACTCGCACCAGTTAGCCATGGCAGCTGTGGAGAGGGGTGCACCGACTACAGCTGAGGGAGCACCAGCACAGCAGCAGGGCCAGAGGAGGCCCGGTACACATCTCGACTTCCGGAAGATGGGCCCGCGAGATTTCAGGGGTACCGAGGGTATCCTATATGCGGATGACTGGTTAGAGGACGTCCAGCGGTGTCTGGAGTTGGCTGAGGTTCCGAGAGCTCTATGGGTGGCTTCTGCAGCGAGCCAGTTTTTCGACATTGTATTGACCTGGTACCGTACGGATCCGCGTGCGTCGGTTCGAGGTATATCCTGGGAGGACTTCAAGAAACTCTTTAAGGAGAAGTTCTACCCGGATGTAGCCTTGACGGCTCTGGAGGGACAGTTTGTTGGCTTGGTGCAGGAAAGCTCGTCAGTGGACGAGTATGCAGCGGAGTTCTTCCGCCTGAGTAGGTTTGCACCCAGCCTGATTCAGGATGAGGGGTGCAAGGCCCGGAAGTTCCGGAGGGGTCTCATCCATGCAGTGCGCACTCGCACATCTGGGCGACGAGACGCGACATTTGAGCAGGTCCTGATGGAGGCTCAGATTGCTGAGGAGGACTTCGGCCTCAAGCCGAAGAGGGGCAGTGATGTCTTGGGAGCCAGTTCGAGTGCGGGGCCAGCGAAGCGCCTACATTCCCAGCAGGGGCAGTTCCAGCAGCATCAGCCTCAGTTGCAGATCCAGCAGGCACCGGCGCGTGCTCAGCAGCATCAGGGTCAGGGTCAGGGCCGGAGGCCAGCTACACAGTGTACCTTCTGCGAGAAGCCAGGGCATACTCGAGAGGTTTGTAGGAAGAGATTGGGCGCCTGCTTGTACTGTGGGGCGCCTGACCACCAGCTGAGGGATTGCCACGCTAGTGGAATCCGAAGAGACCAGGACGGCGCGCAGCAGGCTAGAGGAGGCCAGCAGGGGCGTGCATTCGCCATGGCAGTTGAGCCCACTCAGGCAGTAGCAGGGCAGAGTGCAGGTTCTGATCTTTCGATCTCTTTCTGCATTTGCTTCCTTATTTACTGTTTGAATTTCGATTCCATCTGTTCCTTGTCTGATTGATAAAAGTTGTTCTTGTGGTGTGATTTTCTGAGATAAGTCGTATGGGCTAGGTCGCCTCGATTATGAGATTTTAGAATCCTCTAGGGTCATGCTAGCAGGCATAGTGAGGACATATAGTCGGATTATGGTCATATTTCTCGGGTGTGGGAATTTAAGGTTTTCGCTGCCAAGCATGCGGCAATGCGAAAATTTTAAATACCATAATTCTAGAGGTACGTACCATAGTTGAGGACTCTGTGATTATCGTAGCCTTGCTCACTGGTATGACGGAGATTCTGAGTATCATGATTATTGGACAGACGCGTACGATTATCAAATTGTATGATATTTTTTTTTGTTTTGTGTTTTGTGTTGCTTCGTTTTAAGTTTTTGGATGATTCTTTTAAGGTGGATAGACTTATATTGTGAGTATTTTAAAATTTATAAATTTAGTCATTTAGTTCTTGCTTTGATTTTTGAGATTTTAATCATTTTAAATTTTTTTTGCCATGACTTGAGAATTTGAGATTTTACTATTGTTGGTTTCAATTTTGAGGACAAAATTTTTTTTTAAGGTGGATAGATTTGTCACCCCCAGTTTTCACAAACAGGGGTATTTTGGTAATTTTCCACTTTAAAAATTATTTTGAAATTATTTATTTATTATTTGTATTATTTTGGGGTTATTTGAATCGGGTTCGAATTTTAATTCGTTTCGACTTGTTTTGACTTGTTTCGGGGACCCGGGGTATTTTGACCTTAGCGGGCCCACACACTAGCTAACCATGGCCCACATGTTAGATATTTTGGTTAGAGACTAGACCATTATTTTAGTTAATTATTAGTTAGAGATTAGTGGTTTCGGTTTGACTAAACTACCCCCGGTTTAACCATTTCTCATTTTTGGACCATTTAATTAATTGGAGGGCAAACTTGTAATTAATCAAATGGGACAAAATGGAAGGTATGGCCGGCCACATCATGTAGATAGGGTGGAGAGAGAAATCACTTTATCATTTCATTCCAATCCACATTTTCTTCTTCTTCTCCAAAGGCTCCATTTGCTTTTGAAAGCTCCATTGATTTTAGCTCTCAAACCAAGGTGATTCCTTCTCCAATACTTATTCTTTTCTCATGTAGATCATGTAGGAACCCCCCATGATGATTCTTAGGGTGATTCCATCATTAGAAACCATTTTTGTGTCCTTTAGACATTTTAGGAGTGTCCACTTGTAGGCTTGTGTCCTATTAGGAAAAAGCCCCCTTTTTGATCCATGAATGATGTTAAAATATTGCTATTGTGTGTTTTTCCATTTAATCTCAGATTTTTAATGTTGTAGAGATGATCCATGAGAGTATCTTAATGTATCATATTATTTCTATGTGTTTTGGTATATATATAGTTATATATATATCATTCTATATATATATATGTATATATATATATATATATATATATATATATATATATATATATATATATATATATATATATATATATATATATATATATATATATATATATATATAAATGGTGATTAATTTATGTGATGTTGTGATGGTTGTGGGACATATATGGGGCTGTCCATTTTCGGCCAGATCTGAATGGGTTGGAGTTGGTTGAGTTTTGGGAGTTAATGGTGTTGAACAATTAGTTTTATGCATCTATATATATATATATATATTGATATGTATATATATATGGTTGTATAGGGGGTATATTTATATGAAATATATGGTGTTGTGTGGTGTTTTTGAGGGGGGAAAACTTAATCCCAGGTTTGGTTCAGATTTTAGTGGGAATTTGATTGAGAGTTGGTTGGGAGTTCAATTCTATTTATGTATACAACTAGTATTGTATATGTTGATATATATATATGTTGTTATATATATATTGGTATATATATGTGGTTTAATTGTGTGGGAATATATATAGATTATGGTGGGTGTTGTGTGATGTTGAGAGAGGGCTAGGGGCTGTCCAAAAACAGTCCATATTAGTTAGTTGTGTGTGTGTGTAGTTGTGAGGAAGTTTTGTGAGTTGTGTGTGTGTGTGTGAGAACCTATTAGTGAGTGTCTATAGTTAGCCTATGTGCAAACTAATAGGAAACCTATTAGGAGACTTGTAGAGAGGTCTATGTGAGGGTGAGGTGTTGTGTGTGAGTGTTGTGTATGAGTGTGGGTGAGTGTGGTAGATAGAAGGGTATATTCATGTCGTAGAAATAGGAAAAAGGGTAAATGCTAGTTTTTGCCTAGAAGTGGGATATTGTGTTAGAAGCCTAAGATAGTGTTAGAACTTGATCCCCGTGGTTGGTAATGATCAAATATGGTACTCTAAGACTAGTTTTGACGTCGGTTGACCGTTTTGACCAAAATTCAACAAAAGTCAACCGAAGGTCAAACTTAGCCTTAAAGCGACCCGATTTGACCGAAACCAACCGAGACTTGACCAGTTGACTGAAAGTCAACAGTTGGTCAACATTAGACTTGTTTGACCTAGGTTTGACCATAGTTGACCATAGTTGACCAGGGTTGACCAGAGTTGACTTTTTGACCGAAGTCAACTGTAAGTCAACCGTTGATCCCGATTGACCTAGTTTGACTTGGAATGACTTCCAGTGACCTAGTATGACCTAGTATGAACCAGTAAGACCTAGTATGACTCAGTTAGACCTAGATTGACCTAGTTTGACTTAGACTTGCATTCATGGCTTGTATTAGTTTCCTTTTTCAGCATTTAGTCCTGTTTGACTTATAGTATCTTATCTTAGGTCTGTGATCGCTCTGAGCATCTGTTCACCCTATCAGCTCAGGACCACAGGCGAGTACATTCACTGATAGTTTTCATTGTCTTGATATCTACTATATCCGATTCAGTCGTAGTATTTTACTTGATTCCCGACACGACAGTTCACGGACTAGTATGCAACGGATCCTGTCATGAGATGTTATTCCTGGACTTTCTTGGTATATGGGTATGAGATATTTCCATGTTCATGTACTTATATAGACACACATTGGGAGTGGGCTGGCCCCCTGCTCTCGAACCCCGTGTCATGACGTGCCATGTCCGGATCCGTGATACTATTCGGGGGAAATATAATGGGGGAATTATTAGGTGTTATGTGATCAAAGCCCCATGTCCCTATTTTGCTAGCGCCACCCTCACCTCACGTAGGGTGTAGCAGATACCCCATGTCCATGTTATCCAGGTTGGCCGGCATGACCCTTTCCAGATTTTCATGTGATTGTCGGGCCAAGTGGATAATCATGCCATGACTCCCTTTTAGCCGATCACATATCACTCTAATAATTCAAAACACCTTTTACTTTATTTGTCATGTCTTATATTCCAGCTTCAGCTTTACTTACTGTACTTTTACCCTGCTATGATTCATTTCTCATATGCTCTACCTGTTTTCATACTGTACTTGATTATGGGACTAGGTTCTGTTCGGAAGAAGGGTTACAACCCCGGTCCTTGTTTGGTTTAAGGGTTGTAACTCGGCTTTCGAATGGTTCCCAAGTCGCCTTTACTCTTTGTCTTGTATTTCATTATTACTGTTTCTTATAGTATTTCTCAATTCACATGGAACTGCTGTTGGTGTTTTGTACTTGCTCATTTTCCTGACAGGATACGTTGACAAAATTTTACAGATGACTTAGAGGATGACTGCCCTACTTATTACGGGGCAGAGACCGAGGAGCATGACTTAGATAGAGGCTTAGTAGTAGAGCCTCTTGACTTTGCCCATCCTGAGTAGCTTAGCTAGTAGGTTTGCCTGGCCTGCGAGCCAGCTGTTTACATTTCAGTTGTAGTACTTATATTATATTTCTGAGACTTGGACTTGTATTAGCTGTGACTTGTGGATACTTTCTGGACTCGTTTCCTATTTATTACTATCATATCTTTTTTCCATGCTTTCTACCTTAGTTTTGATTATGTGATTGAGGCAGTATTGCCCTATTCCTCCGTTTGGAGTGTATATACTGCACAGGTACATTTATCTGTTTAGACGTAGCATTTACAGACCCTATATACAGCGTTCTACCGCCGATTCTGCGGCGTAGGCTGGACGTAACCGCTTCTCGTGCCCCTAATCAGGGTGCGGGTCGTGACAAAATCTTGCTATCTCTCTTTTCATACCATTCCACCAAAAGTACTGCCTGATATCTCGATACATCTTCGTTCCTCCTGGATGAATGGAGTAAATAGAATTATGAGCTTCGGACATAACTTCTTGCCGAAGGTCTTCACTCGGTACACAGAGTCTGTTTCCAAACCTGAGCGTACCATCTTCATGAATCACTAACTCCTTCCTACGGCCTGATTCACACTCCGACCGCAACTTCTGAATCTGTGGATCTCCTGCTTGTGCTGCCCTTATCCTCTCTACTAAGGTTGACTGAATCTGCATACTGGTCATTCTTCCTATATCCCTTGGCAAAACTACTTCGATTCCCATACTCTGAAGGTCTTCTAAAATATGCTTCTGCGAGGTCAAGATAAAGGCACTGTCTCTCCTACTCAGTGCATCTGCAACTATATTCGCCTTGCCTGGATGATACTGATGATCTAAGTCAAAATCCTTCAGTAGTTCTAACCATCTTCTTTGCCTCATGTTCAAATCTCGCTGCATGAATACGTATTTCAAACTCTTATGATCAGTATAGATCTCTACCCGATCTCCGTATAAATAATGCCTCCACAACTTGAGTGAAAACACCACAGCTGCTAACTCCAAATCGTGAGTTGGATAATTCTTCTCATGGTCTCGAAGCTACCGAGACGCATATGCTATCACCTTTCCGTGATGCATCAATACACATCCAAGACCCTTTCCAGATGCGTCACAATATACTGTAAAGCCTCCCGCTCCTACCGGAAGCGTCAAGATCGGGGCTGAGATCAACCTCTTCTTCAATTCTTCAAATGATGCCTGACAGCTAGCTGACCAAACAAACTCTACGTCCTTGTGCGTCAAACGCGTTAAGGGCACAGAGATCTTGGCAAAGTCCGCCACGAACCTTCTGTAGTAACCAGCTAATCCTAAGAAACTTTGCACTTCTGCAACCGTTCTCGGGACTGGCCAATGCTCTACGGCCTCAATCTTCTTCGGATCTACTGACACTTCTGTCCCAGAAATTACATGCTCCAGGAACGAAATGTGATCTAACCAGAATTCACACTTGTCAAGCTTCGCATAAAGTTGATGCTCCCTCAATGTCTGTAAGACAGTCCTAAGATGTTTCTCATGCTCCTCTTCACTGCTGGAATAGACAAGAATGTCATCTATGAACACCACCACAAATTTATCCAAATACGGCAGAAAGATGCGGTTCATTAAATCCATGAATACTGCGGGGGCATTGGTTAGTCCAAAGGGCATTACTAAAAACTCATAATGCCCGTATCTAGATCTGAATGCTGTCTTCGGTATGTCTTGGTCCCGGACTCTTACTTGATAGTATCCCGACCGAAGATCGATCTTGGAAAAGACGCTGGCCTTGCTCAACTGGTCAAACAGGTCATCAATCCATGGTAGTGGGTACTTATTCTTCACTGTTACTGCATTCAGCTTGCGGTAGTCGATGCACATCCTCGTCGACCCATCCTTCTTGGGAACTAGAATCACTGGCACGGCCCAGGGCGATTTACTGTCTCGGATGAATTCCTTAGACTTCAACTCTTCTTCATGTTGATACAACTTATCCTGTTTTGACGGCGACATTCTGTAAACTCTGTCTGCAATAGGCCTCGTTCCAGGGTTCAACTCAATGCTAAATTTTACCTCTCTGACTGGGGGTATCCCTGGGAGCTCATCAGGAAAGACGTCAAAAAAATCTTCGACCACTCCCGAAATCTGTCCTGGCTCTGACACTGCTGCTGAGATGACGCCTCCGGCCTGATTCTTCAAGGTTCGAGTAAAGATGAACTGCTCCATCCCAGAAACGCTGAATATGACCCTACCTCCTCTATAATCAATTGTCGCATGACTGTCTCTCAACCAGTCCATGCCAAGGACAACATCAAAATTCCCCATAGGGAATTCAATCAATGATGCGGGCAGTAAATGCCCACACACCTCCACCGGACATGAAAAGCGCACCCTGCTAACTTCTACGAGCCCATTGCCGGTGAGTATATCCATCCTCTCCGGTAATGACTCAAACTCTAATCCAATCCGTGTAGCATATTGTGCAGAGATGAATGAATGAGTAGCGCCTGAATCAAATAATACAACAACGGGAAATGAGGTGACGAGAATTTTACCTGCCACCACGTCACTAGACGCTAGAGCCTCTCCCAAGGTCAATGTGAGAGCCTGGCCCCACGGAGCCCCTTGTTGCGGCCTTCCTCGACCATGCTGTTGCTGCCTCTGAGGGCCTTCGGCTTCCTGTGCCTGGCGAAACATCTGAGCCTGCGTTGGTAGACGCTGGGCTAGGGGCCTTACTGCTAATACTGGCCCTCCACTCAGGGTTGCCACCGGAGCTGGCAATGCTGGAAACTGCTGAGCTGGCCCTCCTGGCCTCCGCATCACAGGACAAGTAGAGATACGGTGGTCTGAACTACCACACCTCAAGCATAAGCCATTCGCTGACCGGTACACCTCCCTTGTGTGCCCTGCCTTCCCACAGAATGTACAGCCCTGGGGTGCTCCCTGACGCTGTTGCTGGTTTCTCGGCTGCTGATGCCGAACTGGCGCTGTATTAGTTGATATGGCCGTCCTCCGCGGCGCTCCTGCATCATGAATACGTACACCGGGTGCTGGTGCCGATGTTCGCTGCATTGCTCCTCCTCTAACCTGGGAATGAGATCTCTTCTGACCTCCCGTCCTTGATGCCAACCTCTGCTGGGTAAGCTCGTGCCTCCGAGCGGCCGTCAAAATAGCGTCAAACGTCTGGTAGTCGTGTCCTTCCACAAGCTGTAATAGTTCCAAATGAAGTCCCTGCTGGAACCTCATAGCTTTCTCTGGCTCCGTTGCCACCATTGCTGGTACGAAATGGCACAATCTGCAGAACTCTGCTGCATATCCATCTACGGTCTTGCCTGCTTGCTTGAGACTGATAAACTTCTGCTGGAGCTCATATCGAGCTACTACGCCAAAATACTTGGCCTTGAATCTGTCACTGAAGGTGGTCCAACGAACAGGGCGTCTTGTACCAACTTTTTCTGATGCCCACCAGTCGCGGGCAAGATCCTGAAGTACCAGTTTGACCTGATCAACCTTCTCATCATCTGGAACCTTGGCTGCCATAAGAATGGCCTCAATGTCTTGAATTCATGCATCCGCAGTGATGGCATCCTCCGTGCCATCAAAATACCTCGGGTTTAAGCGACGAAACCTTCCTGATGCTCCCGAGTCAGCCCCGACACTCCTCTCAAGAGCTAACTGAATCCCTTGGTTCAGCAACACGTTCTGCTCCTGCTGCCGAGTCTGTTGCTGTTGGTTAGTGACAAGAAACCCCCGGATGATCTCCAAGAGTGCTACGGCGTCTGGTACTGCCGTCGCTGCTGGAGCTGCAGGAGTTTCAATAACCTACGGCTGCACTGCCTCTGGTTCCATTTCTGCTCGTGCCTGCACTGGAGAAGGTTCTCTTCCCTGTTGCTGCCCAGTCGAGCCATGCTCTTGCTGCTCTTCCTCATGGGCCTCACCCGCTACTGAGAATGAAGCACCCCTATAGAGAAGAATATAAGATTATCAAGTCCGGACGAGGAAGATTTCGAGGATGCAAGTCAGGTTAGAGATCAAGGCAAGGACAGAGAATTCGAAACGGAATTTTAAGAGGAACAAGTTTTGATTGAGACTCCTAATAATTTGCAATACCCCACAAGTCTGAAAAACATACCT
The DNA here is from genome assembly GCA_029216955.1 of Iris pallida. Lineage (NCBI taxonomy): Eukaryota > Viridiplantae > Streptophyta > Magnoliopsida > Asparagales > Iridaceae > Iris > Iris pallida. The sequence continues at coordinate 3,965,515 of JANAVB010026799.1, forward strand.
GCATGGGCTACCACTAAAACCTTGTCACGCCCCAGTACCAAAATACGAAGACGGACTAGGCCAGCTACTCCATATGAGGTACGTAACGTCATACGGTGATCGTGGCTGTCGAGAGACTAGGGGGTACATGCTACAATCAAGTCTCCTATGGTCCCACAGAGTTCTATGTCTCAATCACTCAAACCACATCAGCAATTAAATGAACATTAAAGATAAAGCAGTAAGGCGTCCCCGACGCTTCATCAAAATGGTCATGAGAGACTAGCTTTATAATTTAGCTATCTCAGAGAGTCAGGAGTACAAAATTATACACAGCTGCAGTCTGTTTAATTACAATGATGTACTGACACAAAATATCAAGTAATCCGGCTAACAGGTGCCGGTGACTAAACGCCGCAAAAGTATAAGCAGGAGTGGTGGAGAAGAAACCCACTCGAGTTCCCGAACCGCCATGCTCCTAGTATGCACCATGGATGTCAGGGAGGAAGATCGTGTCCTCTGGCTCTGCTACGAGATCTGGCCAAACAAAACCAGCGGGGTCAGCCCCGAATAGCAAGTACCGCCAAAGGGGCACAAGAGTTAAGATTAAAAACCCAGTTAATAGAATGATTGATAATAGTAATACTTATGCTACTATTATAGGGTAGCGCAACATCTTCGAACCCATATGGCACCCTTACAACCAAACAAGGACAAAAGGTGCCGCATGGAGTCGGGACGTGTCGTACTCTATAACATTCACATAAGTTAAAAGGGTATAAGCAATAAAATCTCCTGATCGTGACTTCGGTCGATAGCCTATCGCAGCACAATAACCAACCCAACAATCAAACAAGAACATGGGTTGGATCATGTACCATGATAGTCCATGTTCCTCAGTCATTCACAGAAGTAGCAATTTACAATCAGAATAAGTCTTCCGTTCATAACTTTGGTCCACAGCCTATCATAGTACGATAACCAACCCAACAATCAAACAAGAACATGGGTTGGATCACGTACCATGACAGTCCGCTTCCCTCAGTTATTTACGAAAGGTAATAGGATACAAGCGAGTCGTTTTCACGGCCAATCAAGTCTACGAGTTTCTAGTGGGACGAGGTTATCCTCGCGTCATGTTATTAGAAAATCCTCAGATCGTATCTTTTCAGCAAGGCTAGCTAACCCAGGGGTTCGCGTAGACAGGTATGATTGAGCACAGGTCCCTCGTAAGGCCACCTTGCTAAAACATATAATATATAGCAGGAATTAATCGGATACAGTCATCCACTCGTTGCAGATGACACAGTATCCGTGGAGACCAGCCGGCGCGTCAAGACAGTATCTCAAGGCGGCTGGTGTAACATGATCTCGGGATTTTGCCCTCCCCATGCATCTAGTATGTTTAGTTGCCTAGTTTAACCCAAGGTGAAATCTTGGACTCACATGCTGTGGCCTGTATGATTATCCTCCTAAAGTCGTACTTTAGTACGAGTACCCCAAAGAGGATCCATGTCAATCAGTATGTCAACATGTTCTACCCTCCTAGTGTAATGCATCATTGCAAATACGCCACGTGGAGTTACGAGTCATTTGTCGAGCATGAACAAGAACTGGGACATTCAGGTACATGTATCAGGAAGGAACACTTTGTTCTCCGGGGTCACATTAGTGCTCATATCATGCTCGGGACAAAAGGCGTAAGGATATAAAATGGGCATATAATATCTAATAAAATATTAAAAGCGTACGCACAAAAGCACGCACGCTCAAGGGGTAAAAGTCACGCAGGCTCACTCAGACTCACTCAAGGCAGCGTGCGTGAAAAGTCACGCAGACTCAGGGGAAGAGCTGCGTAAAAAGTCATGCAGGCTCAAGGAGAGAGAGCTGCGTGAAAAGTCACGCAGGCTCAAGGAGAGAGCTGCGTGAAAAGTCACGCAGGCTCAAGGAGCTGCGTGAAAAGTCACGCAGGCACAAGGAGAGAGAGCTGCGTGAAAAGTCACGCAGGCTCAAGGAAAGAGCTGCGTGAAAAGTCACGCAGGCTCAAGGAGAGAGAGCTGCGTGAAAAGTCACGCAAGCTCAAGGAGAGAGCTGCGTGAAAAGTCACGCAAGCTCAAGGAGAGACACGCTTCCAACAGGAAGCGTGCTCAAACGGAGGACACTGTTCACTGTCTTCTCCAAACAGCAAGAACACCATGGCTGAACCCAAACTTCAAAGCATCATTGTAACACCCAGTTTTCTAAAATGAGGGTAATTTTGAAATTTTGTATTTTAATTTATTTAATTATGATATTTATTTAATAATATGATTTTTGGTAATTTTTACTCATTTTTAAATTATTTAATCATGACTTGTGATTTTGGTGCATTGACTAGTGTAGCCTTAGACTGTTGACCTAGAGCCTAGTCATTGTGATTAGGATATTTGATTAGTACATTTTAGCCTAGAGGATATTTTGGTCATTTTAGAATTTATTGGAATTTTTAGGAATTTTTAGAATTTATTTTGGAATTGTTTGATTGAAGGTTGACTAGGTTGACTTTGACTAGCTTTGACTTGTGACCTAACCCTAGTTAGGTTGGACTTGACTAGATATGAGATCCTAGGTTAAGTTGGGTCAACCATATTCTAGTTAGTGCAAACATTTGAGAATATTGAGTTTTGAATGGAGAGATTTAACCACAAGTCATGACATTTGATTTTTAAGTCATTTGTTTAAAGGCTAGGCCCAAAGCCCATTAACCAAGTGCCCAACCCTAACCCTAACCATTTTTGTCCAGCCACTTAACCCTCATTGGAATTTCCCCCCTTATAAATATTCTCTTGGAATTAGGGCTAGCCTCTAAGGAAGAACAAGCTTTAGGAAGAGGTAATGTCCCTACTTCAAAAATCCATAGAAAATCCATTTTAGCTCATTTTTCCCCCAAACAAATTGCAATAGGTTTTAATCTGAGTATTCTTGCTGTTTTTATACTTTATTCTCAGATTCAAATCAATTTGGAGGAGTTTGACTCTCAAGAGGAACCCCTCTCTTTAGAGCTTTTTGGAGATTTTGATACATAGAGGTAACTTCCTAATCTCACCATGAAATTCTAGTTTTATTGCATTTCTAGGGAACCCTAGGCCTAACCTAACTGTAGGAATAGGAAACCCTAAAATTTGGGTCCATTTCGTGTCCTATTAGGACACGTATCAGTGTCCCCTTGTTTGTGTTTGAGGAAATGCCACAAAGAAAGTTTTGGTGTTATTTTCGAATTCTATTTGAATAGGAATTTAGGTTTTGATGTTGCTTATTGGTTTCTGGTTGACTGAGGTAGTGTTTGTGTTGTGTCGGGTCGTTTTGGACACGGGGACACGCCCGCGCGCGCTGGGTCTGCACTGTCCTGCTGTGCGAGGGCTGCACCGGACACGACACGCGGCTAGAGGACACGAAACTCGACACATACCACGGGGCACTGACTGACACGCCACGTGTCAAGTTTCAGATGACCACGTGGCGTGTCGAGGGAGAAATCCCCAGTGCATTGGTTATACACTGTTCTGCACACAGTGTGCATTTAGCCACTGATACGCTGTTCGTATCTCCTTTGGACACGTCGAGGACACGATTCAGGCAACCCTAGTCCTAGCCCTAGTCCTACTCGACACTGGGACACGAGCACAGGGTCTGTGTCGTGTCGTGTCTTGTGCACGAGCTCTAGGAACACGTGCACGAGGATTTGTTCTGTGATTGCACTGTTTTGTATTTTTGATTTGTTGGACACGTTTGTGTCCACTTTTGTGGACACAAACACTTGACACGACATGTACACTTTGTATATATTATTTACCAACCACTGATTGATGCTTTAGTTTAATTATATTGATCAATTCCTTCTTTTTTTCCTATTTTCCTGATACCTCCATTATTTGCTCATTCTTGTTTTTGTTCCAGGTTTCATAACTTGATTTTGTCATCAATTTTACCCTACCTAACACTGTTAATAGAGTGGTTTAAGACCTCACATTGTTTCTCCTACATGTTAACTACCTATGTGTTGATTTTGGTATTGATTGGTGGGTTTTTGATTCAAATGGGTTGATGTTGAGATGGGGGAAAACTGAATTGGTTCAGTTTTCATAGGTATTGAAATATTGTGACTGTGGTTTGTGATTTGGGATTGAACCAACTGTGTGGACTGTTTTCCACAGTTCTGAATAACTGAGATTTAAACCTAGAACTAAAAACTGGAGCTTGGTGATACTGTGAACTGATTTCAGGATTTTATGCAATGTATATCAATGTAATGCTTCACACATTCCTGAACATTGTTTTTTTTGCCATAGCACACTGCTACACTCATGCATACACCCTCACTTGAGAGTCACAAATCTGAAAGCTGTTAATTAACTCCTGATTACATGTTCTTTACAGCCCTCTAATGTATTCCTGTTTTCCATTAACCCTTGACTGGACACTGACACTCCCATACTTCACTCATGCAAGACACACACACACACACATGACCACACATGTTATACTCACTCACATGCCTCACATGTAAACACAACCTTCTCCACACTGTTTTTGATTTCCTGCAATATTTCCTGCACACTAGTATTTGTACACTGTGGAATGTTGTACTGTTTTATATGATGTAGCACACACACCCTTCCCTCTATCTAACTGTCACTTGTTGAACTTGTGTATTGCACACTGTCACACCCCCACAACCCCAGTACAAGCAGCCCTATTGGACTGTCCTAATGACAGTCCAATATCAGTCAAATGACCACTACATGGCTGTCCAATATTAGCCCTTCTAATCCCCATTGAATACCCATATCAGTCCCTATATATATATCAGTCCATGTTCAGGCCATATTGGCCTATGGGACAGCCCCCTAAACCTGCTATTAACCCTTCACCCTTGACACACACTTGATTTCCTACCTCTATACATATATGTATAGATATATTGTGATGTGCCTATGTAGATATATATGTATGTAGGCAAGTATCTATGCATTTTGAGTATGAATGCAATGTGTATATATATAAATATGTGATATGTGAGATTGATGGCTTGACTAGCTTGTATAGCCTTATTTAGACTTGTGATGTTGTGTGGTGGTTGGAATAGACTAGTTAGACTTGGTAGGCCTATTATAGACTTAGCTAGACTTGATTGACTAGTTAGGGCCTAGAATGACTTGTTAAACCTAGATTTGACTAACTTGGACTAGGTTTGGTTAGGCCTAGTGAGACTTATTTAGACTAGATTGACCTAGTTTGACTTCTAGGGTTGACCAGAGTTGACCAAGAGTTGACTTTGGCCTAGATTGACCTAGATTCATGTAGAATGCATAGTAGAACTTCAGTTTACCATTTTTAGACTTGTTGTGACTTGTGCTGTTCTATAGGAGACAGACACCACTCCTCGGACAGTATATTCTCTTCAGACACTCAGACTATCAGGCGAGTACATTCTCTGACCGTTTCATACTTGTATGGATGTACATTCTTGCTCTAGATTACTGTACTTGATGCTGACACGACCGTTATCACGGGTTGGTACTATATGGATCTCCTTTTGAGATGTTATCTCCTTGTATTCACTAGATACATATTGTGACGTGCGTTTCACTTCCATATTGTATTTATTGAATACCCATATCCTTGTATACTCATTGTGCATATTGTACTCTCATTATCACATGAGCCCAGGGATAGACCATTGTACACTATTGTATAACATTGTACATCCATTGTATAACATTGTACACTATTGTATAAGATAACGTAACTGGAGAAGATCCTTGTGTATTGATTGGGGAGGGGGAGTAGAATTGGTTATGTACTCAAATCCTATTGTACAATATTGTATAACTATTGTATATGTCTATTGTACACCCACGTACAATGGAGTTACCATTGCATTTTCCTAGCCCGTTTACATAACCAGATTGTACTCTAAAATCACATGTTCCTTACAGTTCTTACTTATCATATTTAGATATTTCCTGTTATCAAATCTCTACTGTTTTTCCTATATCTTCTTCTTTCAGCGTTTCATGTACTTTACTCTATTGCATGCTTTATATTTCCTAACTCGATATGAACTGCGTGAGATGTTTTGTGCTCGCTCCCGTCCTGACTGGACCTGTTGAAAATATTATAGAGGATGATGAGGAGGCCTGCATAGACACCTACTATGGGACAGCTGTTGATGACTTGTGTGACCCAGATTCCCAGCCTGATCCACTAGCTTAGAGATTGTGGCTCCCTAGTCTAGGTTTACATTTACTGTCTTTTGAGATCTGATTGTATATTCTTTCATTTCAGTATTAGAGACTTGTATTGAGTTGGATGTTTAGTTGTATGGCAGTAGACACTTAGACTCTCTCTCTGATTGTATCCTGTGGATCTTTTATTCCAGCACTTATCTATCTATCTTTTATTTTCATCATCCTGCCTTAGATGTGATTGAGACTGTATATCGTTATGTCACCTCCATTCGGAGTGTATATACTGTACAGGTACCTTTATATTGTTAGATGATTGACCTAGGACAGCGTTCTACCGCCGATACTGCGGCGTAGGCTGGGCGTTGTTACGTTCTCGTACCCTCACGGTGGGTGCGGGTCGTGACACGTTTTTAGTAGTGGCCCATGCAGGTCGAGTTTATGTAGTGGTATTCGAACTAGAGTATCACTACAGCCTGCAGTAGGATTAGGATATTTTTTTAAAGGTACTCAATCATACTAGGGAAAACTCATATCAAATTCATACCATCTCAGTTCTTGCTGATATTGTTCTCCTTGAATATAACTGTCCTCCTTTGCTATTTCGACTCATTCTTAGCAATTGTTGTTTTGATCTTTCTTCAGGATGGTGGAGACGCAATTACAGCGTGCCATTCATGGAGATACTGTAGAGGGGACTGCTACCTCTCAGCCAGTTTAGCAGGGTCGGGAGGCTACAGCTCCTACCACCTCTGCTCATATTAGGATTTCAGCAGTAGCAGCAGCAGCTGAGGGTATGCCTTCACCAGTTCGGAGGCAGGACCCAGTCTTTCCAGAGGATCCTTTCCAGCCGCCACCGCCTCCAGGACATGTGGACGCAGCTCAGATGTTCGCGTATTTCCAGCAGTTCATGGACCGACAGCAGGCTCGGCAGGACAGAGGCATGGAGTTGGCCGTCACGACAGCCGCAGCTCGACCAGTGGTACAGCAGCCGAAGACTCCGGGGATCGAGCAGTTTCAGAAGATGAGCCCCAGAGACTTTTTGGGGACAGAGGGGATCCTATATGCCGATGAGTGGATCGAGCATATGGAGGAGATCTTCCGCTTGGCCAGGATTCCAGCAGACCTTCAGATCGAGGCAGCAGCTAGCCGGATGCGAGATCTTGCTCGCACCTGGTATCAGTCGGACCCCAGGGTGGGAGTACCAGGGCAAACTTGGGAGCAGTTCAGGGGCTTCTTCAAGAAGAAGTTCTTCCCAGATTCAGCAGTCAGAGCCTTGGAGACGCAGTTTGAGAGCTTGGTCCAGGGGAACCTCTCAGTAGAGGAGTATGCGGGAGAGTTTGGTCGTCTTGGCAGGTTTGTTGAGGGGTTGAGCGAGACGGCGAAGGCCCAGAGGTTCCAGAAGGGTCTGGTCAAGGAAGTCAAGTCCTTGACTAAGGGCAACAGGGATGCCACATTCGAGGAGATTCTGACGGGAGCCTTGTTGGCGGAGGATGATCTTGAGCTTAGGCTCAAGAGGGGGCGAGACCCAGTTGGGGGCAGCAGCAGCGGAGGGCCGACCAAGAGGCCGCACGTTCAGCATGAGTTTCAGCAGCAGTATCAGCAGCCGATGGCCCATTTCCAGCAGCAGCAGCAGAGGCCTGTTCAGTATCAGGGACAGAGACAGGTGCAGTATCAGCAGGCACCCAGGCAGCAGCAGAACACTGTGTGCAACTTCTGCAAGAAGCAAGGCCATGGGTGGGACGACTGTAGGAAGAGGCTGGGCATGTGTTTGCTTTGCGGATCAGTGGAGCATCAGTGTAGAGAGTGTCCCAAGAACCCGACACCATTGGCTCAGGTAGCACCTGGAGCTAGAGCTCCGGCAGGGCAGCAGAGGGGACCACCATTGCAGACTCAGCAGCAGAGGTTCGTCCAGCATCAGCAGCAGGCCAGGGAAGGCCAGCCAGGGAGAGCTTTCGTCATGACAGCCGAGGATGCTCAGGCCGTTGGAGATCTAGTCGCAGGTTCTGTTCTTTGATTCAATTCCGCAATTCCTGTCTTGAAAATTTAATTCCATCTGTTCCTATCTGTTTCTTCATTGTTGATAAGTTCGATCTGGTGCTTCATTATGATTTAATTTTCTTCTGAGATAAGTCGTATGGGCTAGGTCGCCTCGATTATGAGATTTTAGAATCCTCTAGGGTCATGCTAGCAGGCATAGTGAGGACATATAGTCGGACTATGGATGTATTTCTCGGGTATGGGAATTTAAGGTTTTCGCTGCCAAGCGCACGGCAATGCGAAAATTTTAAATACCACAATTCTAGAGGTATGTACCATAGTTGAGGACTCTGTGATTATCGTAGCCTTGCTCACTGGCATGACGGAGATTCTGAGTATCATAGTTTTGGACAGACGCATATGATTATCTGACAGTATGTTTGAGACTCTGATTGTGGGGTGTTTGACCTAGAAAGACTACTAACATTTTAATTTCGAGGACGAAATTCTTCTAAGGTGGGTAGACTTGTAACACCCAGTTTTCTAAAATGAGGGTAATTTTGAAATTTTGTATTTTAATTTATTTAATTATGATATTTATTTAATAATATGATTTTTGGTAATTTTTACTCATTTTTAAATTATTTAATCATGACTTGTGATTTTGGTGCATTGACTAGTGTAGCCTTAGACTGTTGACCTAGAGCCTAGTCATTGTGATTAGGATATTTGATTAGTACATTTTAGCCTAGAGGATATTTTGGTCATTTTAGAATTTATTGGAATTTTTAGGAATTTTTAGAATTTATTTTAGAATTGTTTGATTGAAGGTTGACTAGGTTGACTTTGACTAGCTTTGACTTGTGACCTAACCCTAGTTAGGTTGGACTTGACTAGATATGAGATCCTAGGTTAAGTTGGGTCAACCATATTCTAGTTAGTGCAAACATTTGAGAATATTGAGTTTTGAATGGAGAGATTTAACCACAAGTCATGACATTTGATTTTTAAGTCATTTGTTTAAAGGCTAGGCCCAAAGCCCATTAACCAAGTGCCCAACCCTAACCCTAACCATTTTTGTCCAGCCACTTAACCCTCATTGGAATTTCCCCCCTTATAAATATTCTCTTGGAATTAGGGCTAGCCTCTAAGGAAGAACAAGCTTTAGGAAGAGGTAATGTCCCTACTTCAAAAATCCATAGAAAATCCATTTTAGCTCCTTTTTCCCCCAAACAAATTGCAATAGGTTTTAATCTGAGTATTCTTGCTGTTTTTACACTTTATTCTCAGATTCAAATCAATTTGGAGGAGTTTGACTCTCAAGAGGAACCCCTCTCTTTAGAGCTTTTTGGAGATTTTGATACATAGAGGTAACTTCCTAATCTCACCATGAAATTTTAGTTTTATTGCATTTCTAGGGAACCCTAGGCCTAACCTAACTGTAGGAATAGGAAACCCTAAAATTTGGGTCCATTTCGTGTCCTATTAGGACACGTATCAGTGTCCCCTTGTTTGTGTTTGAGGAAATGCCACAAAGAAAGTTTTGGTGTTATTTTCGAATTCTATTTGAATAGGAATTTAGGTTTTGATGTTGCTTATTGGTTTCTGGTTGACTGAGGTAGTGTTTGTGTTGTGTCGGGTCGTTTTGGACACGGGGACACGCCCGCGCGCGCTGGGTCTGCACTGTCCTGCTGTGCGGGGGCTGCACCGGACACGACACGCGGCTAGAGGACACGAAACTCGACACACACCACGGGGCACTGACTGACACGCCACGTGTCAAGTTTCAGATGACCACGTGGCGTGTCGAGGGAGAAATCCCCAGTGCATTGGTTATACACTGTTCTGCACACAGTGTGCATTTAGCCACTGATACGCTGTTCGTATCTCCTTTGGACACGTCGAGGACACGATTCAGGCAACCCTAGTCCTAGCCCTAGTCCTACTCGACACTGGGACACGAGCACAGGGTCTGTGTCGTGTCGTGTCTTGTGCACGAGCTCTAGGAACACGTGCACGAGGATTTGTTCTGTGATTGCACTGTTTTGTATTTTTGATTTGTTGGACACGTTTGTGTCCACTTTTGTGGACACAAACACTTGACACGACATGTACACTTTGTATATATTATTTACCAACCACTGATTGATGCTTTAGTTTAATTATATTGATCAATTCCTTCTTTTTTTCCTATTTTCCTGATACCTCCATTATTTGCTCATTCTTGTTTTTGTTCCAGGTTTCATAACTTGATTTTGTCATCAATTTTACCCTACCTAACACTGTTAATAGAGTGGTTTAAGACCTCACATTGTTTCTCCTACATGTTAACTACCTATGTGTTAATTTTGGTATTGATTGGTGGGTTTTTGATTCAAATGGGTTGATGTTGAGATGGGGGAAAACTGAATTGGTTCAGTTTTCATAGGTATTGAAATATTCTGACTGTGGTTTGTGATTTGGTATTGAACCAACTGTGTGGACTGTTTTCCACAGTTCTGAATAACTGAGATTTAAACCTAGAACTAAAAACTGGAGCTTGGTGATACTGTGAACTGATTTCAGGATTTTATGCAATGTATATCAATGTAATGCTTCACACATTCCTGAACATTGTTTTTTTTGCCATAGCACACTGCTACACTCATGCATACACCCTCACTTGAGAGTCACAAATCTGAAAGCTGTTAATTAACTCCTGATTACATGTTCTTTACAGCCCTCTAATGTATTCCTGTTTTCCATTAACCCTTGACTGGACACTGACACTCCCATACTTCACTCATGCAAGACACACACACACACACACATGACCACACATGTTATACTCACTCACATGCCTCACATGTAAACACAACCTTCTCCACACTGTTTTTGATTTCCTGCAATATTTCCTGCACACTAGTATTTGTACACTGTGGAATGTTGTACTGTTTTATATGATGTAGCACACACACCCTTCCCTCTATCTAACTGTCACTTGTTGAACTTGTGTATTGCACACTGTCACACCCCCACAACCCCAGTACAAGCAGCCCTATTGGACTGTCCTAATGACAGTCCAATATCAGTCAAATGACCACTACATGGCTGTCCAATATTAGCCCTTCTAATCCCCATTGAATACCCATATCAGTCCCTATATATATATCAGTCCATGTTCAGGCCATATTGGCCTATGGGACAGCCCCCTAAACCTGCTATTAACCCTTCACCCTTGACACACACTTGATTTCCTACCTCTATACATATATGTATAGATATATTGTGATGTGCCTATGTAGATATATATGTATGTAGGCAAGTATCTATGCATTTTGAGTATGAATGCAATGTGTATATATATAAATATGTGATATGTGAGATTGATGGCTTGACTAGCTTGTATAGCCTTATTTAGACTTGTGATGTTGTGTGGTGGTTGGAATAGACTAGTTAGACTTGGTAGGCCTATTATAGACTTAGCTAGACTTGATTGACTAGTTAGGGCCTAGAATGACTTGTTAAACCTAGATTTGACTAACTTGGACTAGGTTTGGTTAGGCCTAGTGAGACTTATTTAGACTAGATTGACCTAGTTTGACTTCTAGGGTTGACCAGAGTTGACCAAGAGTTGACTTTGGCCTAGATTGACCTAGATTCATGTAGAATGCATAGTAGAACTTCAGTTTACCATTTTTAGACTTGTTGTGACTTGTGCTGTTCTATAGGAGACAGACACCACTCCTCGGACAGTATATTCTCTTCAGACACTCAGACTATCAGGCGAGTACATTCTCTGACCGTTTCATACTTGTATGGATGTACATTCTTGCTCTAGATTACTGTACTTGATGCTGACACGACCGTTATCACGGGTTGGTACTATATGGATCTCCTTTTGAGATGTTATCTCCTTGTATTCACTAGATACATATTGTGACGTGCGTTTCACTTCCATATTGTATTTATTGAATACCCATATCCTTGTATACTCATTGTGCATATTGTACTCTCATTATCACATGAGCCCAGGGATAGACCATTGTACACTATTGTATAACATTGTACATCCATTGTATAACATTGTACACTATTGTATAAGATAACGTAACTGGAGAAGATCCTTGTGTATTGATTGGGGAGGGGGAGTAGAATTGGTTATGTACTCAAATCCTATTGTACAACATTGTATAACTATTGTATATGTCTATTGTACACCCACGTACAATGGAGTTACCATTGCATTTTCCTAGCCCGTTTACATAACCAGATTGTACTCTAAAATCACATGTTCTTTACAGTTCTTACTTATCATATTTAGATATTTCCTGTTATCAAATCTCTACTGTTTTTCCTATATCTTCTTCTTTCAGCGTTTCATGTACTTTACTCTATTGCATGCTTTATATTTCCTAACTCGATATGAACTGCGTGAGATGTTTTGTGCTCGCTCCCGTCCTGACTGGACCTGTTGAAAATATTATAGAGGATGATGAGGAGGCCTGCATAGACACCTACTATGGGACAGCTGTTGATGACTTGTGTGACCCAGATTCCCAGCCTGATCCACTAGCTTAGAGATTGTGGCTCCCTAGTCTAGGTTTACATTTACTGTCTTTAGAGATCTGATTGTATATTCTTTCATTTCAGTATTAGAGACTTGTATTGAGTTGGATGTTTAGTTGTATGGCAGTAGACACTTAGACTCTCTCTCTGATTGTATCCTGTGGATCTTTTATTCCAGCACTTATCTATCTATCTTTTATTTTCATCATCCTGCCTTAGATGTGATTGAGACTGTATATCGTTATGTCACCTCCATTCGGAGTGTATATACTGTACAGGTACCTTTATATTGTTAGATGATTGACCTAGGACAGCGTTCTACCGCCGATACTGCGGAGTAGGCTGGGCGTTGTTACGTTCTCGTACCCTCACGGTGGGTGCGGGTCGTGACAATCATAACTTGGCCATCCGAACTCCAAATCCAGATTTCCAAAGTTCTAACTTGGGTGAAACTGAATGCTCTTCCACATGGAAGCATCAAAAACCCATAAAATCCAACTAAAGTAGATCAAACCATGCAAAATCCAAAAATGATTAAAACTTAGATCTACAAAAACCAAGGCTTCAAAATGGAAATTTCCAAGTTCTAAACTAGTATAGATTGAAGAGAAAAATATGTTTTGACAAATAGTTTTGTAAGAAATCATTAACAAAATTATAGATCCATGTCTTGAGCAAGTTGGTACTTGCCTTGGTTGGTGGAGGAAGTAAATGAGAGGAGAGAGAATGAGATGAGTATATATAAAGATCTTGGACCCATGGGTTCATGATGAACCAAAGGGTTCATGTTGAACCATTGGTGAACCAAGAATAGGTTATCCAAATGAGCCAAAACTGTAGGCCCAAATGCAGAAAATAAATTAGGAAATAATATTTTGTCAAATATTTTTGGAAAATGCATGAAGAAATACAGCATAATAAATATGTATAAATACAAGGTAAATACAATTTATCGGTTTACGTATTAAAATACGTATTCCAGGATCGGGTAGTGACAAAAGTACTGAATGTAGAACTGAGTAGTATATATATGATATATAAAAGTAAACATAAAAGGTGCCATGAATTATTAGTGCGTTATGTGATCGGCTTGGGAATCAGGATCAGGCTTTCCATCTGACCGGCTATGAACATGTGAACAATAGAGCAGGATTAGGCCGGCCTCCATGGAAAGCTATGAGCAAGTAGGGTCAAGCTTTACCCGTCGTGAGGCGAGGGTATAGCTATGAATAAGTACAAGTACAAGTGTGAAGAACAAGTAGGGATTTTGATCACACAACCACTAATAACTCCCCATCTCCGAATAGTATATTGGATCCGGACATGACACGTCATGATACGGGACTCAAGAGCAGGTGGCCAGCCCACTCCCAAGTCTATGTCTATACAAGTACAGGTAACAAGTCGAGTAATGTACCAATATACCAAGTAATCCAGGAACAATATCTCATGACAGGATCCGACGTATACTAGTCCGTGAACCATCGTGTCAAGAATCAAGTAAGACACAACAACTGAATCGGATATAGCAGATATCAAGACAATGAAAACTATCAGTGAATGTACTCGCCTATGGTCCTGAGCTGATAAGGTGAACAGATGCTCAGAGTAATCATAGACCTAAAGATGAGATACCAAGAGTCAAAACAGGGTTTAATAATAAAAGGAAAACTAATATAGTCATGATATGCAAGTTTAAGTCAAAACTAGGTCACATCAGGTCATACTAGGTCATACTGAGCCAAACTAGGTCACATAGAATCACACCAGAACAAACAAGGTCACAGGAAGTCAAACCAAGTCAAACTAGGTCAATCTGGGTCAAAGGTTGACTTACAGTTGACTTTTTGTCAACTGGTCAACTCTGGGTCAAACTAGGCTAATGTTGACTAACAGTTGACTTTTGGTCAACTTGTCAACTCTGGGTCAAACTAGGCTAATGTTGACTAACAGTTGACTTTTGGTCAACTAGTCAACTCTGGTCAAGTTCTAGACATTTCTAGGCCAAGTGTTGACTGATAGTTGACTTTTGGTCAAAGCAGTCAAACTTGGTCAACCGAGGTCAAAACTAGCCTAAGCATACTATTCCTAATATTACCTACCATGATACCATATATCTCGGTCAAACAGGATTAACTCTAAACTAATAATTAAAATATCAAATTGCACCTCGTTATTCGTACATCGAAACTTACGACAGACAAATCGAGATACGATAATCAACTGTAAGGTTAATAATCTTATCACAGTGATCCACATGATTATCTTGTCAATTTGAGCGATGTGAGATCACTGTAATCGACTGGTCTCAGTTTCGTTGTACTAATTTCGAAATACGAACTTAATTAGAATTAATTATATTAAAAGGTAATACACAGAGAAATATCTACAAATATTGTCGGATGATGAAACAAACATCACCAACGTGTCCAGAATGGTCAAATCAGCTAGGATAGCCTATCCATAAGTCTAATTTGGACACAGGGGCAAAAAGGTAATTTCTGGTCAAAACGGTGTCCGTGTTGGACCCGCTTTGCACCGAAAAACGTGCAAGCATACCAGTCCACTAAACCTAACAAATTATATGTCCACGAATCCAGAATGACGATACAAATCTAACGGTATATCCAAAATTGGATTCCGTTGACCCGATCTCAAATTGGTCCGTTGACCAGGATATTAAAATTTTAATTTGTACGAAAAAGCATGTCAGAGCCAATTTCCTCAAAACTCAGCAAATTATATGTCAATGAGACCAGAATGACGATACAAACTCAACGGTATGTCCAGAATTAGATTCTGATGAGTCGATCTCAAAATGATCCGTTGACCCGGATATTGGTATCCGACTTGCACGAAAATGCGTGTCGGAACCAATGTCCACTAAAACCTAGCAATTTATATGTCAATGAGTCCAGAATTACGATACAAACTCAACGGTATATCCAGAATTGGATTCCGATGAGCCGGTGTCAAAAAGTCCAGTTGGCCCGGACTATGGGGCCTACTTTGTACCGAAATGCGTGCTAGGGCCCACATCCTCAAAATCTAACAAACTTTATATAAAAACTTGCTAGAACGACGCCACGAGTCTTCTGGTGGTGTCAGAAATTGAATCCGGAGTCCCGGGTTCAAAAATGGAATTTTGCAACTTGGAAATTATAAATTTGGACGGCCAACTTTGGCGTCGAATTCAACCAATCAAACGTACTCACAATGAAACAAAACTTAAGGGGTAGGAAGAGGGTTATACCAGCTGCGCATAGGAACCAGCGGCACTTCAGACGGAGCTGCAATGGAGGAGATACGAACCGACGAAATTGGCTCCACAAAACTGTCCAAAAATTATACAATTGAAAGCGTCAATTTGGTAGCCGATTTTATGTATCAAACGATAAAATTAACGGACGAAACTTGATAGGGGCGAAGGGGTATATACCGAGATTGTGAAGGAGCAAAGTGTTTGCCGATCCAACGGTCGGATTTCCCAATAAACGCGTACGAAGTCGCTGTCTCGAAGCACGAATTCTAAAATTCATTCCGAGCGCTTCACGACGGAAACCCGTGCCAAACGCACGAAACGCCTAGACGGCGCATCCGGGAGGATGGTGGCCGCTACGGGGAGGTCGTTGGGGGTCGCCTGGCCGGAGGGAGGGTCGTGGTGGTCGCCACGCACGGTGGGGGCACGGCGGTGGCTGCTGCCACGCAGCGCCGCTGCTGCTGTTGGGTGCTGTCGCAACTGCTGCTGCGTGCTGCCATGGCGGCGACGGCATAGCCAATGGTGGCGGCGCAACGGCGGGGGCGGTTGGCCGCGACGGTGGTGGCGGTTGAGGGTATGGTGGATGATGGTGATGATGTTGAGAATGATGGTGGTGATGGTGATAATGTGAAGGAGGAGAATGGAGAAGGAGGAGGCGGAGTCCGGCTGTGACTTGGAAGAGGAGCTATTGTGGGCTCGGCCATGGGAGGAAGAGGGGGTCGGCCATGGGAGCTGCTGTGGAAAATGAGAGAAGGAGAGAGAAATATGTGTGTGTGTGTGTGTCATTTAAGGGATGAGAGAGAGAAATATTAATGAAAGAGAGGAAGAAAGAGAGAAAGTTAAGAAAAAGTGGGGTGTGGGGATTAGGGCCGGCCACATTCCTAGGCATGGGTGTGTGGGTTGTCGTGTAGGAATGGAGGTCTAGGATTAAATAAGAGTGGAATGAAGGCTATGATTTAATGTGGTAAAAATTATTCTCTAGGGATTTAATTTAAAAGGGGGTTGTCTATTAAATATTAAAAATGGGTAGACTAGGTATTTAACATTTGTAGGAAAATGAGTGTGTGGATATTCATGAGGGGCAACATGAAGCTTGGGTTGGGTTCGGTTGAGCCGGGTCGGGTCATAACATACCTGGTGCAATAAATGATTTAATTTTTAGGTGTTTATGATCATGGATAAATAAGTAGCATGTGAAAGCTCAAATAAATGAGACACAAGTGTCATGTGGTTAGTAGGCTTCGTGTGGGCCATGTTCATATTTTGGGTCGACTAGGTTGGGTCGATGTCGGGTCCTGAAATTAAATTGGAAGTCAGGTCACATTTTACGGTAGATAATTAATTGGCCTAAATTGACCCAAAAGTTGTGTGAAGCAAATGAAGCACAAGATGGTGTGTCTGAGTGGGACACGAAGGTCATGGGTGTAGGGTGTCTCGAGTAGATCATGAATGAGGAGTTGGTTTCAAGAAAATGACTAGCCTTGTGCTCCTAATTTAAAAGTCACGGTAACATGCATATGATGATCAAAGATAAAAGTGGGAAAATCAATTAATAATTAATTAATGATCAAATGGTCTAAATTGACCCGAAGTTGTGTGAAGCAAAAAGAGTACAAGGGAACAAGTTTGGGTAGGACATGATATATCAACATGAAGGTAGTCTTGTCTACTACACACTGATGAAGAGAGTTTCCAGAGATTGGCATCCCTGACGCTCCAGAAGTCAAAGTCACGATAAAGAGCATTTAATCAAATAATAATCAAATAATAATATCTATTGCAAATAATTGATTTATAAAATTAAAAAAAATAAGCCCTAAATTCATGGGACTTACATCCTACCCACCTTATAAAAATTTCGTCCTTGAAATTAAAAATCATCTAATAGGTCAAGCTAAAACATGCAACTGCTATGGCTATAGTACCCAATCTACTACCCTTGTGATCATCTATGTTGTTTCTCTCTACAGATATTTTGGTTCAGGTTTAACAAAGGTCCTTCTATCGTAAACTACGTCATCGAACCTAAGCACAAGATTCTAGTCCTAAATCCATAGTCACAATAATATAATATTGTTTAATCCATCTAAGATAGCTTAAAATCAATCTATACTATCGAACTAATCATTCTTAATGGTTTCTAAGTCCACTATAGTCAGCCACTCATATCTGTCCTATAAGCTTAACCCAATAAATCCTTAGGAAAAATGTACTCATCACAATCACACATTAACATATTATAGTTACACTACATAATCTGTTAACAAGGTTTGGCTATTTCAGTCATCAATTAAATAGAAGGTAACAAGGGCCTAAGACTGGGTCTAGCAATCCATATCAATATTCAGACAAGGTAAGGGTCAAGCAAGACAGAAAAGCTTGTCGAAATATTTCTAAGAATAGTACGAGGCCAAACGAGATGCATAGGACGCAGTCGAAGTAAAACTCGAGAACCATATACCTCCGTAATTATGTCACATGAAGTTACTATCGCGCGAGCATGCATCTGGCTGCGATTAACTTCCTTGTTCCATAATACGACGGATGATTGCAGTGCACAGTTGCCACGCCAGATAATATAGGTTCCTGAACTTAACTTGGCCAAATCCGTAAAATATTTCCAAACAACTTTTGCAAAATAAAGGAGAAGATGTTAGTCTAAATGCTTAGGGAGTGGTCCAAGTAGAATTCGAGAAACATATTTAACCATGATGCCATAATCTGAAGTCATACCTCGCCATTATTTCTCTGGATGCAAACTCCCGATTTTGTAATACAAGGATAAATATACTTTTTGAACCTTTTCTGAATCAACCCATGAGGCACTTTCAACAATTATCGGGAATGACAAGAAGAATTACCCAAGAGGTTAGCGAAGAAGAGTTTAGTCAAATCATAGGAAAGATGGAACACAAATAATCATGTTAAGAAAATTCTAATTGTGGCTGTAGATAGACAGAGTTAACCAAGACGGGGAAGAATGCTGATAAGAATACGTTCTTGCTCATCTGGTCATAACAAAGTGAACCGATTTAAAAATATGCTCTGATAACATACATGCCTTCCTGAAATCATTTTGTCAGAATTTTTGCACGCCAGTAAGCATAGCTGTAATAAAAGATAGAGTCCAGAACTAAGGTATACACCCTAAAATTATGTCATCTGGAATTCTTACCACGCCAACCGGTATGGCTGTAAGAAAGTCCAAATTCCATAATTAGGATAAGCATATCTAAAATCAGGTTCTATGTCCTTGTCATGCTAGCTAGTATGTGATGGAACTGGAGATTTCCAGGACCCTTCCTTTGGTGTGCATATTGATCGATAGAAAGTTAAACAAATCTAATACGTGTTCTAACCCTTCATAGGCGGAAACTAGGGTTCATGAATTATACCTGCGGCAGAAAGAAGATAAGTAATTCCTGGCAATCTCGAGCGGACGACCCCAAGATCTTCTGCACGTATTCCTTCCTCGAGTTGGACGTCGTGTGGGCGACGATCTCCTAACCTTTTTTTTTCTTGGCAGTCCTCTCTTTCTCTCCTTACATGAATCATGAATTTAGAGAAAATTTCAGATTTCTGATCAGTAATCTGGCGGCCAGAGAATAGAGGATATATATAGGCTACGGCAGGGACCATGAGGAAAAATTAGGGTTAGGCCTCCTAACGGATCTGGATATCCCGTGTTCAGCCCGAACACATAATCCAGGCCCATTAACAATAGCTCGGTCCACTAATGAGCTATTGTTGCACTACCTCCCTAATCCCAAATTATGTTTGTGGGCTCCTTTTATTATATGCTCGTTTGGCTCCCCATGTTAAGATATTGTATGTCCGTCGATCAAATTAAGTTACTGACAACTATATTAATTCGACATCTTTTATCCTTAAGTAGTACCGCTCAACTTTATTTGTCATGTCGGATATATTCCACCTGCAGGGTTTACATGACAATCCTTATGAGCTCCTTAAGAGGACATCATCAACCCGATGTATCGGGACATGGATTCCATTTATAATCAACAACCCATCATACATACAATGTTATTATCCAATTCATAAAGGTTGTTGATCCATAATAAATCTCACTCTTTTATGAGTCAAAGTAATGCACACTGCATATACATGTCCGTTATTATATCCGGATTAAGAGCACAAGCATCCATAATAACTGAGGTGTTTGTTCTCTTATGTAGTCAGTACAAAGAGAACAACCTCAAGTGGTCCTGTTCAATACACACAAAGTGTACTAGTGTAAACCTATAGTCAAGATAGACTAATACCAGATTACACTACAACCTTTCCAATAGATTGTCCAAGTCCATCTAGGTTGTGAACTATTTATATACTCCATAGGAAACTGATAATATGATCTTCTGTGTGACACCACACACTATATTATCTACAATATAGAATACCAGACATTTGTATTAACACTTGCAACAAATACAATATACAAACATTTGTCCATATGATTTTCATTCAAAATTTAAGGAAATAATGTTACTACAAAAGTGATGCTTTTAGTATATAACCCTAACAGTATGACGGCGATAAATTCTAAACTCCATAAATAAAGCAGACATTTACCTTATCAGGATATACCTTAATTCAATCCACAAAATTTATTTCGATGCAAGATCAAAGTCAACAACGAACATCAAGAATTAAAATCAACAACAAATCAAGGAAGTGTAAATGGAGGCAAGCGGGAACATATTTAAGAGTTTTCAAAATAAGATTCTCAGGGGTTATCCCTGGAATCTATCAAGAGTTCCTAACTATGATTAAGCAACTCCTATCATAACCTAGAACCTATATCCTAATAGCAGGCTCGTAGCAGCGCTCTAAGTCAAGCACTACTACAAAATCGTACTAGTTACGACTCTGACCTGTATGGACCACCACAAAAATGTGTCACGACCTGCACCATGATTAGGGGCACACTTCGTGGTTACGTCCAGCCTACGCCGCATGATCGGTGGTAGAACGCGGTATAGGTCATCTATAAATACTACAACTAGACAAAATATAAGGATACCTGTTATCTCCGCACGGAGGTATAATATGGCATAACTCAATCACAAGACAAACTAGGATAGATAGCACAAAATGGAAATATTATAGAAATGAAAACTGGAAAGGATTTCAAGATCCAACACAAGCTCAGAGATATAAACACATCACAGAAACTCAAAATATAATATAACAACTACAGTCTGAAAACACTAGCTAGATCGCAGTCCAGGCAAACCTATCTAACAGTCTAAACAGGGGCTATATCATATACGGCTCCAGGAGTAATGTCTCATCAAACTCTATCCTGGCCATACCCGTAAAAGGTAGATCAATCAGCTAAATTTTCTCTGTAAACATCAACGGTTATCCTGTTAGGAAAATGAGCAAGTACAAACACTAACATCAGTTCCATATGAATTGACAAATTCTATAAGAGACAATCATAATGAAATACCAGACAAAATCAACAGGAAATATATAACAGGATGTGAGTACTGAATATCATAACATGGTGAGGAAAGTACTGAATGTAGAACTGAGTAGTATATATATGATATATAAAAGTAAACATAAAAGGTGCCATGAATTATTAGTGCGTTATGTGATCGGCTTGGGAATCAGGATCAGGATTTCCATCTGACCGGCTATGAACATGTGTACAATAGAACAGGATCAGGCCAGCCACCATGGAAAGCTATGAGCAAGTAGGGTCAGGCTTTACCCGTCGTGAGGCGAGGGTATAGCTATGAATAAGTACAAGTATAAGTGTGAAGAACGAGTAGGGATTTTGATCATACATCCACTAATAACTCTCTATCTCCGAATAGTATATTGGATCCGGACATGACACGTCATGATACGAGACTCAAGAGCAGGAGGCCATCCTATTCCCAAGTCCATCTCTATACAAGTACAGGTAACAAGTCAAGTAATGTACCAATATACCAAGTAATCCAGGAACAATATCTCATGACAGGATCCGATGTATACTAGTCCGTGAACCATCGTGTCAGGAATCAAGTAAGACACTACAACTGAATCGGATATAGCTGATATCAAGACAATAAAAACTATCAGTGAATGTACTCGCTTGTGGTCCTGAGCTGATAAGGTGAACAGATGCTCAGAGTAATCACAGACCTAAAGATGAGATACCATGAGTCAAAACAGGGTTTAATAATGAAAGGGAAACTAATCTAGTCATGATATACAAGTCTAAGTCAAAACTAAGTCAAACTAGGTCACATCAGGCTAAACTAGGTCATACTAGGTCATACTGAGCCACACTAGGTCACACAGAGTCACACTAGAACAAACAAGGTCACAGGAAGTCAAACCAAGTCAAACTAGGTCAATCTGGGTCAAAGGTTGACTTACAGTTGACTTTTGATCAACTGGTCAACTCTAGATCAAACTAGGCTAATGTTGACTAATAGTTGACTTATGGTCAACTTGTCAACTCTGGGTCAAACTAGGCTAATGTTGACTAACAGTTGACTTTTGGTCAACTAGTCAACTCTGGTCAAGTTCTAGACATTTCTAGGCCAAGTGTTGACTGATAGTTGACTTTTGGTCAAAGAAGTCAAACTTGGTCAACCGAGGTCAAAACTAGCCTAAGCATACTATTCCTAATATTACCTATGAAGATACCATATATCCTAGTCAAATAGGATCAACTCTAAACTAATAATTAAAATATCAAGTTATACCTCGTTATTCGTACATCGAAACCTACGACACGCAAATCGATATAAGATAATCAACGGTAAGGTTAATAATCTTATCACAGTGATCCACATGATCATCTTATAAATTTCAGCGATGTGAGATCACTAGAATCGACTGATCTCAGTTTTGTTGTACTAATTCCGAAATACGAACTTAATAAAAATTAATTATAATAAAAGGTAATACACAGAGAAATATCTACAAACATTGATGGATGATGAAACAAACATCACCAACATGTCCAGAATGGTCAAATTAGCTAGGATAGCCTATCTATAAGTCCAATTTGGACACAGGAGCAAAAAGGCAATTTCGGGTCGAAATGGTATCCGCGTCGGACCCGCTTTACACCAAAAAATGTGCAAGCATACCAATCCACTAAACCTAACAAATTATATGTCCACGAACCAGAATAACGATACGAATCCAACGGTATATCCAGAATTGGATTTCGTTGACCCGATCTCAAATTGGTCTGTTGACCAGGACATTGAAATTCCGATTTGCACAAAAAAGCATGTCGGAGCCAATGTCCTCAAAACTCAGCAAATTATATGTCAACGAGTCCAGAATGACGACACGAACTCAATGGTATGTCCAGAATTTGATTTCGATGAGCCGATCTCAAAATGACCCGTTGATCCAGATATTGGTATCCGACTTGCATGGAAATGCGTGCCGGAACCAATGTCCACTAAAACCTAGCAATTTATATGTCAACGAGTCCAGAATGATGATATGAACTCAACTGTATATACAGAATTGGATTTCGATGAGCCGGCGTTAAAAAGTCTCGTTGGCCCGGATTATGGAGCCCGTTTTGCACCGAAATACGTGCCAGGGCTCATATCCTCCAAATCTAACAAACTTTATATGAAAACGTGCCAGAACGACGCCACGAGTCTACTGGTGGTGTCAGAAATTGAATCCAGAGTCCTGGGTTCAAAAATAGAATTTTACAACTTAGAAATTATGAATTCGGACGGCCAATTTTGGCGTCGAATTCAACCAATCAAACGTGCTCACAATGAAACAAAACTTAAGGGGTAGCAAAAGGGTTATACCAGCTGCACATAGGAACTAGTGGCATGCCAGACAGAGCTGCGATGGAGGAGATGTGAACCGACGAAGTTGGCTCCACAAAACTTTCTAAAAATTATACAATTTAAAGCGTCAACTTGGTGGCCGGTTTTGATGTATCAAACGATAAAATTAACGGACGAAACTAGATAGGGGTGAAGGGGTATATACCGAGATTGTGATGGAGCAAATATTTTACCGATCCAACAGTCGGATTTCTCGATAAATGCGTACAAATTTGCTGCCTCGAAGTACGAATTCTGAAATTCATTCCGAGCGCGTCACGACGGAAACCCGTGCCAAACGTACGAAACGCCTAGGCGACGCGTCCGGAAGGATGCTGGCCACCACGGGGAGGTCGTCGGGGGTCACCTGGCTGGAGGGGGGTTGTGGTGGTCGCCATGAGCGGTGGGGACACGGCGGTGGCTGCTGTCACCTAGCGCTACTGCTGCTTGCATGCGCTGCTGCTACTGCGTACTGCCATAGCGGCAGCGACACAACCAATGGCGGCGATACATCGACGGAGGTGGTTGACCGCGACGGTGGTGGCGGTTGAGGGTGTGGTGGATGATGGTGATGATGTTGAGAATGGTGGTGATGATGTGAAGGAGGAGAATGGAGAAGGAGGAGGCGGAGTTCGGCTGTGACTTGGGAGAGGGGATATTGTGGGCTCGGCCATGGGAGGAAGATGGGGTCGGCTATAGGAGCTGCTGTAGAAAATGAGAGAGGGAGAGAGAAATGTGTGTGTGTGTTATTTAAGGGATGAGAGAGAGAAATATTAATAAAAGAGAGGGAAAAAGAGAGGGGTGTGGAGATTAGGGCCGGCCACATTCGTAGGCATGGGTGTATGGGTTGTCGGGTAGGAATAGAGGTATAGGATTAAATAAGAGTGGAATGAAGGCTATGATTTAATGTGGTAAAAATTATTCTCTAGGGATTTAATTTAAAATGGGGTTGTCTATTAAATATTAAAAATGGGTAGACTTGGTATTTAACATTCATAGGAAAATGAGTGTGTGGATATTCATGAGGGGCAACATGAAGCTTGGGTTGGGTTCGGTTGAGCCGGGTCGGGTCATAATATACCTGGCACAATAAATGATTTAATTTTTAGGTGTTTATGATCATGGATAAATAAGTAGCATGTGGGAGCTCAAATAAATGGGACACAAGTGTCATGTGGATAGTAGACTTCATATGGGCCATGTCCATATTTTGGGTCGACTAGGTTGGGTCGATGTCGGGTCCCAAAATTAAATTGGAAGTCAGGTCACATTTTACGGTAGATAATTAATTGGCCTAAATTGACCCAAAAGTTATGCGAAGCAAATAAAGCACAAGATGGTGGGTCTGAGTGGGACATGAAGGTCATGGGTGTAGAGTGTCTTGAGTAGATCATGCATGAGGAGTTGGTTTCAAGAAAATGACTAGCCTTGTGCTCCTAATTTAAAAGTCACGGTAACGTACATATGATGATCAAAGATAAAAGTGGGAAAATCAATTAATAATTAATTAATGATCAAATGGTCTAAATTGACCCGAAGTTGTATGAAACAAAAAGGGTATAAGAGAACAAGTTTGGGTAGGACATGATATATCAACATAAATGTAGTCTTGTCTACTACACACTGATGAAGAGAGTTTCCAGAGATTGGCATCCCTGACGCTCCAGAAGTCAAAGTCACGATAAATAGCATTTAATCAAATAATAATTAAATAATAATATCTATTGCAAATAATTGATTTATAAAATTGAAACAAATAAGCCCTAAATTCAGGGGCTTACATATCTACCTTTGGTCCTTGATGCATATATGCATAAATTTGTATCCTAGGTTACTTACAATTGATACCAAGATACCTATATCCTTATCCTATGACATGTATTGCTATTGTTATGCCCCAGTCCCAAAATATACAAGATCAGGCCACGTGGCAATGGCCAACTACGCATTCAAGCGGACTCCAGTCCAAGTCGAATACGTATAAGCTTTAAATTTGATATCATAATCCATATATCCACTAGTAAACATCCACAATCTATCTAAGTACTAAAAAACACAAAATAAGAAATACTGGCAAAGAATGATAATAAGGCACCATCTAGTGATACCTGAAAATCTCGAAGAAGTAAACCCTCAATATCCTATGTCAGATCTCAGCATATACCTGGAAGAAAACTAGGTCCTCAGTGGGACGTAGCAAAATACATAATATACATGCCTAGCTACCAGTATAATCATGCAAAAATAAAAATAAAAAATATATGAGATGTGCTGCTACTACTAACAGTCTATGTGTACATGCAAAATCGAAGACAACTCTAGCATGCTTGGGCTGACATGACTCGCGACTCAAGTACACAGGTAGCGCTCATCTGAGTCGCTAGCAACACTCTTTGGGTAGTGCTCACATCGAGTCACCAGTAGATACACAAGTACACGGGCAGAGCTCGTCTCGAGTCACTAGCGATACAAACACAGGCACAGACACAAATATAGCCCAAACGCTTAGTAATTGTCCTTCCCACCCAATGCAACTACAAAAAATCGAGTCTATGACAGAATAATCAAAGGAGTACCAACTAAACACAAGACAAGTGATACAACCAAAATCATAATGATAAAAAGTAAGTACATGTATACTATGCTACCATGCATGAAGAATCTCGTGTCAAAGTCAGTGTCATCTGGACAAAATAAAATACTGCTAACAACATATATGGAAATGAGTAACTAACTAAAATAATCGAATGGAAATAGAAATATATATGCATGAAATACTGTAACTGAGTGCAAGGTATACTTGTCTGGAATTTGTCCAATCTGTGCTAAGACTGCAGGTAGCAAAGTCTAATCCAAGCCTAACCTAGAACTATCAGTGACACAGTCCACAGAATCTACCAACCAAACATACAACCACAAATCATTTACACAATAATTATATAAACCAAGTTACCGACAAAATCCTTATTAGGGTTACATAGGAAAATAGTTTATGGTATATACACAAGAACTCAATTTGGTTGTTGCCTAATAATCGTATATATATAAAAATATTTGTACCATAAATATAAATATTTTAATCTCAGGTACGTACAAACATAATTTTGCATACATAAAGATATTAGACATATAGGTATACAAGGCCACGTATATAATTATATATTTAATATTATAAAAAGGGTGTATAAAAATAGTGTCTATTTAATAATCATTAATATAGAACATAGATACATACAGAAACATGACTATAATTATTCCTGTAACACACATGCATGTAATATATATACAGTAGAAACTCTATAAAATAATACACTTGGGACCACCAAAATTTATTAATTAAAAAAGTTATTAATTAATCGATAAATTAATAATTATTAATTTATATATTAATTAATATTTTATTAATTTATAGTAAAATACTTACGTAGTTTACAAACACCTTTCAAGCTTCCACTTAATTATTGTATACAATGCATGTGTATATCAAATGAAGGGCCCAATTTGAAAGAAACCTTCAATCTCCCACCTTATTATGCTTCTTGTGTTCAGTGTATCACTTTATGGACATTAAAAATATTTTCAAGAAACCTTCAATTCTTGAGTCATTTTTCAAGAAACCTTCATAAATCATTCATGTAATATGCTATATATAAGGAATTATTAATTTATATTTTATATGGGGTCTGAAGAAATTATCAAAAATGTATTATCTTATAATTTTAGCGAATTATTAATTTAGCACCCTATCCCCGAGTCGGGACCGGCCAAAAATATTATCTTAGAGAGTTTATTAAATAATCGAGTATTAATTTATAGAGTTTCTACTGTACATGCTTATTTGTATATAATATTTATATATAAAAAAATCAGCCATAATATATACATGTAACATTTATTATTATTATTATTATTATTATTATTATTATTATTATTATTATTGTTTACTTGAAATTAATAATTAATAGTAGAGAGTAACCATGTATTACAAAAATAATTACCTAATTTGTTATCTTCTTGATTTTATATAACTTGTTCTATACATCTTGCCTTCATACTTGGAACATATTTACATAGTAATATAGGTTTTTCATAAATTATAGGCATGAGTTCACGTTTATATAATTATTCACATATAACCATACATATGTATAACTTATTTAGAAAACTTGTATATAAAAAATTACATAGAATTTTTAGATAAAATATAAAGCAACTTAGTTAGAAAACTTATGTATAAGAAGTTATATAGAAACTCTTACATCCAACAGGTTAAAATATAACTTGTACTTAAGAGATTATATAGAAACTTTCCATACTTACATATTTATATTACAACTATATACATGATAGGGTAAAATACAAAAATGGCATACACCAGGCTTCCTTAGGCTACATGCTACTCCAACTCTTTTATTACTAGCTACTCCCCAGTAGCCAATGTGTTCATGCTTGTTCTTCAAGTACCCTTGCTTAGCTTCTTAGAACCCACGTATACAATACCACATATATAATAGTATACCAAAAATCCTACTCGTATAGTTATGCAAGGAAAATAAGGAAAGAGCATATACCATGGAGAAGGGAAGGCTTCATCTCGACATGGGAAAGCACGACGTGGCCGCGGAGTTTCGTGCACGCAGGATAGGATCGATGCATCGGTGGCGACATGGATCGAAACGTAAAGAGACATGTGAGCCGACAGGATGAAGGCTCTACACACGGCGCACTCGGTTCAACGACTCATCGACGACGAGCAGTGAGGGCCGCTGACAGTGGTATTCAGGAGGCACCGCAGCACTGCGGAAGATGGTCAGTTGGGGTGGTGATCCAACGCTGGCTCTGTCATCAAGAGCGACTGCTCTAGTGTCGGGCGCATAAAGATGCACCGTCAAGGAGGCTGGCGTTCAAGCAGTTGGCCGCATACGATACCGTCGGCTGTTGGAATTATTCAATAATTAAGGGGCCATACATGTAAAATTAATTGTGTTTAGGCTATCTAAATAATTAAGCCAAATTAAAGTGGTCTATTTGGAAATTGGCTTAAGGGTATAATTGTCATAGAATTAATGTGTAGATACCGAAGATAATTCTAATTTGATGAGGGGTCAAATTAGAAATGTCAAAACATATAAATATATGTATTCATTAGGGTTATGGTCCCCAACTTATACGGCCACCAAAAGAGAGGTTTCTTTTTTTCTCTTCTGTATCCCCATCAACAGAAAGAGAGGGACAAAGAATTTGGATTCATCTTTGTCATTAAGGGTCGTAGCAAGTTGGAAGATCGAACCCCACAAAAAGACGACCGCTTCAAGATCCATCAAGCCTAGCAATAGATTCAGGTACGCTTCCGTAATTTAATTTATGTTCTTCATCTCATGAATCGACATGGTACAATGAATTTTTAACAAGTGGTATCAGAGCCACCCTTGTTTGATTCATGAGTTTGAAATTTTTAGATTCAATTTTTGTTGGTGTTCAGAATCCCTAGATCGTTAGATCTTATTTTATTTAGGATTCTGATTGTTCTATGGAAGCTTTTATTATTTACCGAGCATTTTATATATATATATATGAAGAATCCAGTCTCAATTGCTTCCAAATGTCCATGAATTTTGTAAAACAATTGCTTAAGATTTCGAAACCAAAAGAGTAACATGCTAGCATGCTTCACGTTTCTTGCTACTACTACTTGAGGTGTCCATGAATTTTTCTTTTTCGAATACTTTTGTTCATAAATTTTTCGTCTTTGAAAAATACGAATTCAATTAAGAATTATTGGTGCAAACTTACTACATAATAAGCCACAACAGTTTGCTGGCTATTTGGTAGGCACGGCCATAATAAATGTTAACATTGGTTTGTATGCATCTTAAATGAATTCGTATTTTAGCCATAGAAGTAATTTTGCATCTTAAATGTTAACATTAGTTTGCTGCAAATTTTCTATTGATTTGATTGGCATACTTAAGGGAATCTTGATAGAAAATTTAATTTATGTACAGTAATGACCTCTCTATTCATGCTTAAATATTAGATATGGACGCATGTGATAATGACCGTAGAAATTCTCTATTATATTAAATATGCATGAATATGCTTATTGCTGGACATGTGATAATATGGAATGTCGGTTAGATTCCAATTACTCATGCTGATAGATATTTGGTGTTACTCAATTTAGAGTGTTTTCCAATCTAAGTTGATCATTGGAGGACAAATTGGAATCAAATATGGACAATTTTATGTTTGGCATAAATTTAGTTTGCAATAAATTTATGTTCTAAGTCACATATTTGATGTAATCTATTGACGTACATATCTTTAGCAGATTATTTTAATATAATCTTTATGGGTTATTTGAAGCAATCTATTGGTCCATATCTTCAGTAAAATATTACGTGAATTTTATTATGTTGACAATGCTCAGTTTAGTCAAATTAAGAATATTTGTTTGAATCATGTAAAGAGATTCACATGCTTATGATTATCTTATTTGAGTTATAATATTTTAATTATGCATGTACATAAAGTTTTGGACATGATTCGGTTTGTAAAATTTAGTCAACATTCAAATTTTTTGGTAGCTTTTTTGACTAGCAATAGTCGTCTAATATTCTAAATAGATCCATTGAAACAAGATGTCGCCAAAGTGACCTCTCTTGCATAGATAGTCTATGAGGGATGTTAGATGTTTGTGTGTGTAAATTCATGCGAGTATTAGCCGGCCCAAAGGAAGGTTAATACTTGGCCGAACTGCATACATACTTGTGGTGATAAATGTGTGACAATTATACGGTTTACATGTAAATAATAATCCGATCCAAAGATAGGCTTATTATTTGACATGACTTATTGTCAACGTTTGATCATTACACCAAAAATACCACTTGCAGTTAATATCACTGTCTAAAGACTTGATATTAATGATGTACTAGGTATCTTGAGATGGGGTTCACCATTATTTGAATTTGTTTGACTATATTTTACGCTTTGGTTATTTGTTAGAGCATGTTTGTTTTTTGTTGCTTTGTTCTCTTTACAGTTAATGTTGTTAAAATATCTGCCAATAAGATTTTAATTTTCAATGGGATAAACTTTAAGGGCCAAAAAAAAAAGAATACAATAGCTGCTAAGGGTCCATATCAAAAGAAACAACAATATAAAACTAAGGGTTGTTCATTTGTGATAAGACATGACACATAAGGAAGAAATGTACAAAGTACCTCGCATGGCGTATAAAGAAAAGTATATTTCTAAATTTGATCTATTCTGAGGTTAATTTAGATTTAGTACCAAGAAACTCATGGTAGTTAGATTCTGGTGGGACAACCCACATTAATGTTCTAGGCAAGGTTGCCTGAGTTACCGAAAGTCAATTGATGGTAAAAGATACATCTATGTGGGTGACGACAATTCGGTAGAAGTGAAAGCAATAGGACATTTTAGGTTATTTTTAGGAACCGATTATTATTTGGATTTGATAGACACTTTTATTGTACCGTCTTTTAGACGAAATTCAGTTTCAGTTTCCTTAATGGACAAATCTGGTTATCATTGTTCATTTGGAAACAATAAGTTTAGTCTATCTTTAAATTTAAATACTATTGGTAACGGTTCCTTTAAGGTTTACGATAACCTATATTCAGTTAAAACTATTGCATCTTATAATGAAACCTTGCAAGTGAAGTCATGTGGTACTAAACGCAAAATTAACAATATATTTTTTAGCCTCATTATGACATAAGTATTAGGTCACTTCTCTAGAAATAGAGTTGAACGATTTGTGTCTGATGAGATTTGGATTCTATTGACTTTATAGACTTTAATGTTTATATTGAATATGTAATGGAAAGACAGACCAAAGTTAAAATATAAGTAACTACTTTATTGGTTATGCTACAGATCAAGGGGTTGATAATTATACAATCCCATACTAAGAAATTTTTTTAAGACGAGAAGTGTAATATTTTTTGAGGATGTTGAGTTTGGGGGGAAATAAAATCAGGATCATTGTCTTTGAGAAGGAATCAATTACGATTCCTACTATCACTTTTGACGATGTGCAAGATTTTATACCTGTCATGATCAAGAAGTGAATTCGGAGTCTCAATAAGACAATGTCGAATTACCTCTATAAGTCGTTGTTGAGATACCTTAACAACGACAACGTAGCGACACCCCATTCAAGATAAGGTAATTATTCCTAAGGAACAAACTCAACAACCTTAAGAACCAGTAATATTAAGATGGTCCACCAGAGAAAGGAGAAATATAATTTTAGATAATATTGTCATATTTCTCTAGAAACGTGAGGAAGACTGTGGATACCGGAAGATGATCTAATCAACTTCTGTCAGGCCATGGAAAGTTCTAGTTCTCAAAGTGGATTGATACAATAAATAAGGAGTATAAGTTCATGCAAGACAATAAAGTTTAAGAACTTATCCCATTACCAAAAGGTATAAAATCTATTGGTTGCAAATGGAATTTAGAACCAAGAAGGATTCGAAGGGTCATATGGAGAGGTATAAAGTATGTCTTGTAACTAGTGACTTTACTCAAAATTTTGGGATTAATTTTAAAGAGTTTTTCTCTTCGGTATTTTTGAAAAACTCCTTTAAAACAATCATAGCACATGTTGCACATTTTGATCTTGAGTTACATCAAATAGATGTCAAAACAGCATTTCTCAATGGTAACATTGACGAAACTATTTATATGGTACAGCCAGAAAACTTTGTATCGAAAGATTCAAATAATATGGTTTGCAAATTGACAAAATCCATTTATGGACTCAAGCAAGCTTCTCGTCAGTGGTACTATAAATTTCACCAAGTTGTTACCTCGTTTGGTTTTGAGGTTAACGTTGTTGAAGATTGTGTGTATCACAAATTCAGTGGGAGTAAAATTATTTTTCTGGTTTGTATGTTGATGACATACTGCTTGCCACAAATGATATAGGCATATTGCATGACACTAAAAAATTTCTATCAAATAACTTTGAGATGAAAGATCTTGGTGACGCCTCTTTTGTATTAGGAATTCAAATACATCGAGATCGTTCTCGAGGTATTCTTGGATTATCACAAAAGAGTTATATCGATAAAGTGCTAAAAAGATTTGGCATACAGAAATGCAAACCAGGTGACACCCTAGTCGCTAAAGGAGACAAGTTCAGTCTCAATCAGTGCCCTAAGAATAGCCTTAAAATTAAGAAAATACAATAGATTTTTTTTCATGATCTGTTGTAGGGAGTCTAATGTATGCTCAAGTATGTACGCGTCAGAATATTGCGTACATATTAGGATGTTAGGAAGATATTTAAGCAAATGGATGGATCATTGGGTAGCAGCCAAACTACTTAAGTAATTAATAGAGAACAAGAAATTATATTCTCTTTGTAGGAGATCGGATAATTCTGGAGATCATAAGGTATTTCGACTCTGATTTTGTTGGATGCCAACACAGTAGGAGATCCACATCAGGATATGCTGACTAATGGAGATATATTTTGGATGAGTGTCAAACATGCACTCACAATTTCTTCTACCATGGCAGCAAGGTTATAACATGCTGTGGGACATCTATTCAGGGAATATGGTTGCAAAATTTTGTCACAAGGCTGCGCCTATAGTACGGTGTTGAAAGACCACTTAAATTATGGTGTGACAATAAATCACCAGTAATGTATTCCAATAACAACAAAAACTTGTATAAGTCAAGGATATTGACATAAAGTTTCTAGTTGTGAAGAAAAGAATTTAGAATGGTTAAAGTGTCCATATAACACATTATGACAAACTCCATTTTAGCGGATCCGCTCACAAAAGCATTATCACCCAGGGTCTTTCATGAGCATAATGCTCATATGGGTGTTATCTCAATTAAGTATATGGTAATATAGTGGGAGTTTATATTTTATGTATTTGGGTGCTATTTGGTTTTGGACACATTCATGTATTAAAGTATTTTGAATATTTATCTGATCAGATATATGGAAATTCAGTTCATTCTGTTTTCATTATGTTAAAGTATTAATCTCATTAAAGTTAAGGAGGTCCAGTTGGAAATAGACATTTAATGATCACATTGCGTGTAATTTCCATGCTACGCATCTATGATTGATCTATGTCGTTTAGCTATATTGGTATATGTGACCATTGATGGTTTAGTTACGCTATATGTGACGAAGGCCGCTTTGATCTTATGTTGATATGGTTAATAGACGAGATTGTCCGGATATACCCTAAGGATTAAGATAACAATTTATGAGCTCACTAAGGTTAACACAATTATAAGGTTACATATGTGGCCCAGTGGGAGATTGTTGGAATTATTCAATAATTAAGGGGCCACACATGTAAAATTAATTGTGTTTAGGCTATCTAAATAATTAAGCCAAATTAAAGTGGTCTATTTGGAAATTGGCTGAGGGTATAATTGTCATGGAATTAATGTGTAGATACCGGAGATAATTCTAATTTGATGAGGGGCTAAATTAGAAATGTCAAAACATATAAATATATGTATTCATTAGGATTATGGTCCCCAACTTATACGGCCACCAAAAGAGCGGTTTCTCTTTTTCTCTTCTGCATCCCCATCAACAGAAAGAGAGGGACAAAGAATTTGGATTCATCTTTGTCATAAAGGGTCGTAGCAAGTTGGAAGATCGAACCCCACAAAAATACGATCGCTTCAAGATCCATCAAGCCTAGCAATAGATTCGGGTACGCTTCTGCAATTTAATTTATGTTCTTCATATCATGAATCGACATGGTACAATAAATTTTTAACATCGGCTGCACCTTGATGGCGAGGCTTCGTCGGGACACATGGGAGGAGTTGCTCTGACCGGAGCGAAGGTGTTGCACCGGTAGGTGGACAACAGCGGGCTCGCATGGAGGTGGTGAACATTGCTGGGTAGATGGGTCGATAGTGTTGGAGTTGAGGAATTGAAGTAATAAAGGATACATGGAGACTAGAAGGAAGGAGGGGTGGAGTTGTATGTAGGAGGAAGAAGAAGTCGGCTAGGTTTTATTGGGAGAGAGAGAATAGGAAGGTTACGTATAGAGAGAGTGAATAGAGGAGCTGTGGTATGGGTTAGTCGTGCCCGTACAGGCGTGCCTGTAGCCGCCTGTAAAATTGACAGGCCACAGCTATCGTGTACGCGCACGGGAAGTTTTGGGAAGAAGAACAATGTTCTTCCTGAATACGTGGGTTAGTGGGTTGCTGATCGGGCGCTGGAGAGATCCGCCCGACCGAGTTTTCAGTAGGCGTAGTGAAGAAGAGTTTTAGGTCGCGGGTCGGGTCGGTAACCGTCCGCGCCCAAACAATTGAATAAGTTTGTCATATATGGTTACGAGTTTGGGTACCGGGTCCACCCCTACCCACCCGCATTTACTACAAGGTTAAGGTGGCTATTAGTTGGGCCGGGCTTGGCTGGTGGTTGTTTTTTTTAAAGATAGGCTTGGGTTTGGGCCAACAGGAAGAAGTAATAATAAGAAAAAAATGATTTAACCTTAAGGCTGATGGATTTTGAGCATGGACTTAGCTAAATAAGATTTTTTTTTTGGTAATACCTAAGCCTAATAACCAATATATAGTGATACAACATATTGGTAACATCGAAAAAGAATTTTTGTGATTACTTAAACTAACCATAAATATAACTTTATGTAAGGTAAATTGAAAATTTTAAAATGGCAACAAAATAAGTGCTAATATATATATATATATATATATATATATATATATATATATATATATATATATATATATATATATATATATCGGGGCTTACATCCTACCCACCTTATAAAAATTTCGTCCTCGAAATTAAAGGTCGGACGAATTAACAAAAAAATTAGGGGGCTTGAACGGTAGGTTCCATAGAAATGCCACCGATCATGTAACATATTAGCTGACACTCCACGAAACAATAATGCGACTAAAATTATATATATTTGGGAAGAAGGGCGAGGATATTTGCTCGCGCAAGACGTAAACATCTAGAAAAATAAAGAAGGCATGACATACACAAAATGGGAAAAGTAAGCCAAGATGGACGAATAACAACAAGCTTAGGGACAGGCTTCTGAAGGTTCAAACGCTTAAGAACTCTAGGCGGTCAGCTCATCTGAAATGGCCCCCAAGCTATCGTCCTCGCACATCACGTCTTTTTTCTGCGAACAACATAGGAAACACAACATGTACTATCAATATAGACTACGCCATGCTACTAACAAGTACATGCTAGTGTAATACTAAGAATATAAACTATTATAACTATCTATGATAAAAGTAAATCTTACCCATTTTTGCTACTCCTGGTGTTGGTGTCTCCTGATCATCTGTCATGGTCAGGCATGCAAACTGGAGTCTAACGTCTAGATTCGAATAGGGTCCTCTCAATCATAAACTATGTCATTTTTCCTTAGGAACCTTTGATGTCAATATGGAACCCTTTTGTATACTCTAAAATATGGGTCATCCTAGAGATATATTTATTTGTCAATGTTGCTTGGTTACATCCATCCTTCCATTCTCAATCATAACTACTCGGTTTCCTTGCCCCTAGTAGACACCATTATTTCATCAACCATGCATGGTATCCTTATATTAAGTTCTCTTAATCCTCCTCAATAGTACCTACAATCATATGTAGCCAAACCATTTAACTTCGTTCACCTTAGGGATTCGTCGGCTACAAACACCCTACCATGATAGCCTCATAAATAACTTTACTAGGATTAAACCGCCCAATCTACCTATAAGCCATACTACATCCAGTCTCTGCTAACATTATCGTCAGCTAGGCCAACAATTTACAAGTAGGCCATCCACTGATGGTTTACTACGTCTCATTACTGCACCACCTTCTTAATCATGTGTCCACCATGTACAATCCAATGTCTATGGCATTCGTTCCGCGAATCACCTTCTTACTAATCATACACTATATCATCACTGTTGTTATATTCACCCTTGCCAACTCAGCATCCAAGTATATCCAATCTGCCCTTAAAGATTCCTACTCCTATAATTACCTAAAAATTACAATCAAGGCACAATGCAAAAAATCTTTTGTTTTAGACATTCCACCCCTAGTATCCAAAATCCAAATAAAAAATTAAGTAATTCTGCTTTCTTCAAACCCCTAATATATGCTACTCAAGTTTGAAGTATATACAAAATTCTATTAATCCAAGTGAAGTCATCTTGCCAAAGTCTAATTTTAAGTCTACCCAAGGTCAACTAACTCTAAAATCTTACCATTGCGTTATCACACCTTATCGTTATAAATTTACTTAGTCAATATTATTTACCTTCGCTTCCTCGAATCTTCGATACTCGGTTCAATCCCTTATCAACAATTCACGTACAATCAATATCCTTCTATGATGCCCTCTAAGTTGCAAGCACATTTAAATCTCATAAAACAGTCTGTGCCAGCCACCAGTCGGCATTCAGTGAAGGCTACTAAAATCAAGAACCCTCTCACTTATGCCAATGAACTCGGTACTTATTTGTACAGTCAGCGGACACAAAATCTTAGGAATGGAAACCATATTCCTAATATAGTCAGGGAACATGTGCCGTCTTCTTCTTTTCCTATCGATGTAACTAATCTTCGCAAAATTCTTCTACAAAAGCGGAAGACTCCAGGCCCATCTCATGTAACTATAATTCCACATTAGGAACATCACTGTAATTAACACCATGAGATAGTAATCAAGGGCTGCTGTCAATCAGCCAAAAGGTCTACTTTTGATCGCTGGAATTATACTCGGGCTCCTAAATTAATCATGATGGACGAAGACGAATTGCTATTAGCCTCAGTTAATATGACTTCTCATGGTACTGGGGTAGAAGACGTCCAAGACGTAAATCATCCCGCACTCCTAGTCAACAATACCCTGATCGACTCCGTGATTCCGAAGAAGGTGTTAACCAGAACACACGATCAAAAAACTAAAGTTTTCTCGGTCTAAGGAATCTTCCCACTCCTAACATTGGAAGTAGAAATTTATCGAACTTCGATGCCGATAGTGAAGATTCTGATCGAACTATCCTTTCCACTAGCTCATCCTCGATATATAGAGAAGTATCTGTCTACATCACCAATGAAGAGCAAGATGCTTCCAGTTCGGCTAGCCAAGAGCAAAGAATTACTGCTCTGGAGGCCAACCTAAAATCTATGGCTAACATGGTTACGAGTATGCACACAGTGATTATGACACAACATGCTGTTCCATCGATTGTGAATTCAATTCCAACCTAAGAACACGTAGCAGTCTCTACACCTGCCAACATTGGTCTGGGGGTACAATCCCCTCTCAATGCTACTGTTCCAGCTCAGGTTACTTCGAGTCATTTCGGTGCTGGGGGTGGTACTTATCACGCAGTTTTGCCTCCCAATCCATCAAACCAGTCTACTACTCCTCCAACATCGGAAGACCCTTTGCAGGCAGTCAACCTTCTACGGAATCAGTTTGAAGCTTTCAAGCAAAAGGAAGGTTTTCATAAACTAGGGATCAAACAACCTTATCCTGCTGAGTGGAGGGAAGTTTCGTTCCCACCCAAATATAAGCCGTCGACCATAATGTTGTTTGACGGTAGCACATCTCCAAGTCAGTATATCAACCACTTTGAGATGATGACTGATCATCTTCAGCATAACGATGCTCTACTCACTAGAGTATTTGTCGGACGTTTAGCATGTGTTGCCTATGATTGGTATCGTAGCTTGCCAGATGGTTGCATAACATCCTTTGTAGGATTAAAACAAATGTTTCTGGAACGGTTCTACGAAGGAACAAACGACTTGACCATGTCAGCCCTTACTAAAATCAAACAAATGCCTAATGAAACCGCTGAACGTTTCATAGAATGCTTCCATCAAAAAGTACTCAAAATGCCTTTGGGTACTCCTGATGCATTGACTATAAATACTTACAAATCAGACTTGTTACCTATAGTCAGCATGTGGATGGGACCCACAAAATTTCAAGATTGGGGCACCTTCATATTAAGTGGCAGGGCAGCTAAAGACAGTGCTGGTAAGTTCAAGCAGCTAGGCATCCCGATGCCTAATCTCAACAAAGATGAGCATCCTGCTACCAACAGTGGTGGTCATCAAAACAACCGTAAAGGTAAAAAAGCCTTGTCCATTAATGTGAGTCAATCGGCACCTGTAGCAACGACACCTGCGCAGAGAGCACCATGTCCCAAAGAAAAATATTTCTTTGATGAAGATGACATCTTGAGCATATTCGATTGTCTGATCAAAAGCAACAAACTTCAACTGCCCGAAGTTAATACCATATGAAGTAGGTAAAAATTATAATCCTAAATATTATATGTATCACAGGTTCCTGGGGCATCCAACCAGGGCATGCTACGTACTCAAAGGAAAGATTTAAGAGCTGATCAATGCCAAGGCAATCACTCTTCAGCAAGACGAAAAGACGGTGACTGCCAATGTCGTCTCTCTATAGTTTGGTGACTTTCTTGCTCAGCTGGTACATGACGGTCTTGTTTCTATCCCAAAGGCTACCTTGGAGATCGTCAACCTCCCGCCAGCAAGAAGTAACGATTTTGTACCTTTATCAACTGACAAAGGTGAAATCATATGGATTCATCCCGATTTGATAGCTGACTTTCAACCAAAGACATCTACTTCTTCTGCCAAGTCAAAGATGACGGCCAAATATAAGTCGTGTCATATGACTTCAAGTAAATCTATGTCACTAGATGGTCGTGTTCCTCCGTAAAATACCACATTCATTCCAGCAACAACTTTGCTTTCTTCTTCAATGACTGTGTCACCAAAGCCAGAGACCAAGTACCAACCAGATTTCTATCGATATAGTCAGCAGTCTCACGAACTGATGATGAAGATGTGATACGATCTACAAAAAGCTCCTGGCTTAAATAACGGAAAAGGATCTCCGATGGCTTTTTCTCTACGTCTTCAAGATAACCAGTTCCGTGTCGGCATAGGATTTTGGACAGATCATTCATCTCCCAAAAAGAAGAGATCTTCCAAAAGCAAGACATGAGTGAAAGACTGCAACATGCTT
The DNA here is from genome assembly GCA_029216955.1 of Iris pallida. Taxonomy (NCBI): domain Eukaryota; kingdom Viridiplantae; phylum Streptophyta; class Magnoliopsida; order Asparagales; family Iridaceae; genus Iris; species Iris pallida. The sequence continues at coordinate 4,005,428 of JANAVB010026799.1, forward strand.
TCTTTCTCACCTATTTCGAAAGAAGAAGCGATGACTGGTACCAAGTCTGGAAGGCTCTACCTTAGAGACTACCCAGAAGGAAAGGAGAATATAGTCTCTCTTCATCCTGCATCTAATATTCCTTCGACATCATCTCCTCCTGCCCATGCCCCCTACAACATCAGCTTCACCAGCTGACTCGGGTCCTTCTAAATCGACAACATCTGATAAAGGCAAGCAGCAGTTTCACTTTGATAGGAACCTGAAGAAGACAACTCCATGACAAGGACTCGAAAAACCGTATAATTTTGACATATTGGCTCAACTAGCCAATACTCCGGCAAGATTATCGATTTTTGAACTCCTACGTCTCTCGAAGGAAACTCGAGAAACATTAAGTGAGGCTTTGATACATGCTGACGCTTGTCTGGCATATCTTAAAAAACCAGACGGAGAACCTGTGGCATGCTTTCATTGCCATAGCATGATAGAATTGGTTCCTAATATCACTTTCACTCAAGGTGACATATTACTGGAGGACAATCGACATGACCGACCTCTTTACTTTACACGGTATGTCGATATAATGAAGGTCGATCGTATTCTAGTCGACCTTGGATCTGCACTCAGCATTATGCCGAAGATTCTATTGGATGCACTAAAGATCCTAGTCCATAGCATGTCTACGACGGTTACGACTATTCTTGGATTCAATTTCGGAAGAAGTGAACCGTTGGGAAAGATCCGCCTAAAAGTCCAAATTGGTAATCTCCACACAAAAGTCACCTTCTATGTGATTGACAATCACGTCTCCTATAATGTGTTGTTAAGAAGATCTGGTTGCATGAACATAACATTGTGCCATCCACTCTCCATCAATGCTTTAAATACGTTGATGACAACGAAGAAGCCAAGAAAGAAGTGGCTGATCTCAATCCCTTCCGAGGTATCGAGGCCTATTATACAGACTCCAGGATGTACAGAGAAGAGTACATGAAGATTGTATTAGCTATGGACACTGAAGAAGATCGGAAGAACAATCCAGACGAGGTCCTGGTAATTCCAGTCAAGGGACACACTTCTCGCCCCTCATCTTCTCAAATGTTGACCATTAATCTCTCTCATTCTACTAAGCTTTCTCCTATTGAAAAAATGTAGCAAAGGGAGCTCACCTCTTCTGAGCCTCTTTTTATCGACCTACATCGTAACAAGCCTTCTATTTCTCCTCATCTTGTTATTAACCTAGGTAAGTCATCAGCCAATGTTAAAAATACTGTTGTAAATATTGAAGCGGATATCAATATAGCAGTATATCCTTTGCAGTATATTGATGTTAATTATTACACACAGCGTTAATTAAAAATTATGGATAATTTTGAATCTCTTACCTTGGGGGCAATTCAACCCCTCCAAGACGAGATATCACTCGAACCAGTACAAAACTCATTCTTTCTAATCCTTCCCGGAAGAAAGACGAGCATCCTATCCTCTTCAGTAAAGGATTGAATTAAAGGGCTACATTTGGTAACGACTCTGAAAAAGATGATAGTGGGCAAATTCAACTTCGCCGTTACAGTCGACAATCCAAAAATATTATTCAGAAGATGGGCTACAATTTCAAATCTGGCCTTAATGGTGGTAAAGGTAGATGAACTCCTATTTGTATACCCGTCCCAAAAGGAAAGTCTTCATAATATTATGACAAGGCAAAACATAGGTTAGGCTATACTATGCCAATCACCACCTGCGAGTTCGAACAAATGTCTTTCATGGACGGATTCTTCGGATATAATCAGATCATGATGAACCTCGAAGATGAGAAGCATACGTCCTTTTGCACTCCTCTAGGAGTTTATTGCTATACAGTCATGCCGTTTAGTCTCAAGAACGCTGGTGCCACCTATCAGCGGGCCATGAGAACCATCTTCCGTAATTATTTACGAAAAACAGTCGAATGCTATGTCGATGATATTGTTGTCAAAAGTCGTTTAAAGGAAGATCACATCCAAGATTTAAGGACTATCTTCGATCTAATACGTCAGCATCAACTCAAAATAAATCCCACCAAGTCATTTTTGGGAGTCTCTAGTGGCAAATTTCTCAGATTCGTTATTACCTCTAAGGGTATACACGTTGACCCCGAAAAAGTCAAAGCCGTTCAAGAGATGCGTCCTCCATGCAACTTAAAAGAGCTACGAGGATTCCAGGGATGTCTTGCGTACATCAGGATATTCATCTCAAATCGCTCTGGATGCTGCAGACCGTTCACTCAATTGATGAACAAAGGTATGTTTTTCGTTTGGACTAATGAATGCCAGCAAGCATTTAAAGACATAAAGCGGTACTTGTTGAACTGTCCAGTCCTAGTTCCTCCAATCACATGAATACCCTTCCTGATGTATGTTCGAGCTATAGATCACTCTCTGGGTGCCCTCCTAGCCCAGAAGAACATTAAAGGCCATGAACAAGCAATTTATTATCTCAATCGCACAATGATCGGTGCTGAACATCGATATAGCCCGGTAGAAAAAGAGTGCTTAGCCTTGATGTTCGCTGTCCAGAATACTCTATTATATCACGGGCCAAACCATTCATGTCATCTCCAGAGTCAATCCTCTACAAGTTTTGATGAAAAAGCCAAGTACACTCAACTCCAGACTTGCTACATGGGCAATACTATTAGCACAGTATGATATGTTCTATGTACTACAGAAGTCTGTCAAGGGTCAAGCCCTAGCCGACTTCTTGGCCGCATATCCAATTCCTGAAACTTCAAAACTCTATGATAAAATTCCTGATGAAACTCTAGAGACCAGCATGATTGCAGAATAAATACTCGCTCGGCGTCTATTCTTTGATGGTGTGTCCAGAATTGGATCCAACGATATTATCATTACTGGAGTAGGGATTATCCTTGTATCCCCAGAAGGACTAGCTATTCAAAATTCTATTCTCTGGATGAGCCATGTTCTAACAATATTGTTGAGTACAATGCTTTAATCATCGGTCTCCAGTTAGCTAAACAGCTGGATATCGACTATCTTGAAGTATACTGAGACTCTAAATTGATTGTCAACCAGGTTAAAGGTATGTATGAAGTCCGACATCAAGATCTCATCCCTTATCAAAAAGTAGAGGTTAAATTAGCCATGTCATTCAAAGGCTTCTTTATTAAGCATGTACGCCGAGCATGCAATACAGAAGCCGATGCACTCGCAAATCTAGCAGCTGTGCTAGAAGTTCCTATTAAAAGGCAACAATTAATCGTTATTGCTAACCGAGAATTATTCCGTGTCTTTGCACTACTAGCGAGGACTGGAGAACTCCCTTCATCGACTTCGCAGTGCATGACGTCTTACCGAAAGACCCTAAAGAAGCAATGACAATCTATCGTCGGTCGCTTCGATTATATTAAAATCGCTCCTCAAAAATACTCTACCGACGATCCTTTGACGGTATGCTCCAACGTCGTCTTGCGGGCGATGAAGTAAAATAGATACTACGTGAAGCTCATAATGGTATCTGCGGTGCACATCAACCTGGTCCTAAGCTACAAGATTAGATCTGACGTATGGGATACTATTGGCCCACCATAGTAACAGACGCAATCGAATATGCAAGGAAATTCCGAGCATGTCAAATCCATATGGATTTCATCCACCAACCATCAGAGTTCTTGCATCCTACTGTAGCATCCTGGCACTTTGAAGCCTGGGCATGGATGTTATTGGTCCTATCAATCCGCCATCATCTCGAGGATAACGATTTATCTTAGCTATAACCGATTACTTCTCAAAATGGGTAGAAGCTACACCCTTAGCAGAAGTCAAGACAAGTAGTGTCAACAGCTTCATTAAGCATCATGTGATCTATCGAATCGGTGGTCCTCGACGGACCATCCATGACAATGGACCTCAGTTCATTAGTCAAATATTTACTCGATTTTGTGATGACAATCGGATCAACAATGTCGCTTCTACAACTTATAATCCCACAGCTAATGGTCTAGCAAAAGCTTTTAACAAACTAATCATCAAGCTTCTCAAGAAGTTCATTTCTACCAATAAACAAAACTGCAGCGAAAAGCTTAGGGAATGTCTATGGGCGTATCGCACCACTGTACGTACCCCAATTGGCTGTACACTCTTCTATTTGGTGTATGGATATGAAGATGTCTTGCCTTTGGAAATTCAAATTCCATCCTCGAGGATAGCTATCGCCAATGAACTCACAATGGAAAACAATGACCGTCTTCGACTTCAAGAGCTTGAAGCACTCGACGAGAAACGACTACTAGCTCAATAACACATTGAGATATATCAAGCCCGTATCTCAAAAGCTTTCAACCACAAAGTCAGAGTATGTACCTTTCAAAAAGGCGAGCTAGTACTTACTGTCAGATGTCCTATGACAATGACATACATGAGCAAGGGCAAGTTCGAGCCAAAATGGAAAGGTCCTTACGTTGTAAGCAAAGTTTTCTCTAACGGAGCTTATCAGCTGACCGGGATGGACGGTCGAATAGGTATGATGCTTATCAACGTCAAATTTTTGAAGAAATACCATGTTTGAAAGTGTGTACTATATTTTCTAACAATTATTCACATACCCTAAATCTTTGAATTATTATATTTTATTTACTCATTTGTGAATAAATCCACAGATAATAAGTCCTCATAAATCCCCAACAGAACCTTAATCGGATCTTACGGTACATCCTCAAAAGATTAACCCATAATATCCACTATAATATATCATCACAAATATCATCTTTTGGAACCTAGTTGTTTTAAAAGATATCATATTCTTGAGCCCCAGTTGGTTTAAGGATAATCAACAAATATACGAATTCACGTCCACATTACCTCTGAATTCTACTATCTACATCAATGACTTGTCACGTCCATATTACCTCTAATAATGTCGTCCCAGAAGTAACATGTCAAAATTATATTCCGTCATGTCCATATTACCTCTGAACAGATATAATGAGTGTTGTTATTTTCGAGAAATATGTCATGTCCAGACCCTCTGAACATGTTTCTTCCTCCTACCTATTACTTGTGTCTTAAATAGTTACATAATAAGTAATAGAGCCACAAAAGATCATCAGTTCTTTATTTCATGTAAAATCATGCAAACAAAAAAAACTATTACATTTATCAAAAGTTCTATAAAAACTACTCTAAAAGGAGTTATTACATTTATTTTCCTTTTTAAAGATAACTTCATTGAGGAGGCTGCAAACTAAGGTCGAGAATTTGTCTCTTCAAAGCTTCAGCTCGCTCCATCCTAGTAGCAGCCACTCGTTCTTGGGCCAAATTCATTCGAGAGTCTGGGAGTAAGGGTTGCATCAATACGATGTGATGTGCCATTTCTGCATCCCGGTCTTGGAGGAGATCATCTCTTTGCTTGTGTAGACCATCCAACAGACTTGAGACAAATTGGTGCAATTCGATAATCTTCTCTTGGCGCTTCTTAGCTGCTGCGACCGAAGCATGGGTCCGGGCTAGCTCGGCTTCTAATTCTTGAATGCGTGCTTAGCCTTCAGATACTTCTTTGTCCTTTTTAGCTTTCTCAGCCTTGTGAAGTTCAATGGAAGAAGCGGCCCCAGCAGTACCAGATTCTACCTCTCTCGATTGCATTTAGAACGTGAGCATTGAATTATTCAATGCAACTTGTCGTTCTTCATACTCTTGAGTGATGGTTTCGCATTCGGCATCCACCAACCTATTTATGTTCCCTCTGGTCAGGGCCTGGTAGGACTGGATGGGTTCCTCAAGATCCGCTACGATCCGTTCCAGGGCACTTGCCCTCTTATTGTCTCAAAATTGCGTATGGAGTCAATTGGAAACTGCAAAGACTTTCTTACAAAATCGTATGGATAATTCTTGTCCAAGGCCAATTGAACCAAAGACCACAAAGTGGTGAAGAAGGCATCCGTATAAGTACGGATGAGGCTGTTCATCACCGTCGAGATGCCAGGCATTGCTACCTCAGCAGGAATTCCTTCTTCTGTAGAAAATAGAGGAACAACAGCTTGTGCATCCGGGAATTTCAGTACAGGCGTCCATGAAGAGCTTTCCTCCATAGCATAAGTCCGTAAGTCTAAAGGAGCCATGGTAGAGCTGAGACTGAAGGCGGTGGAAGCCAGTAGGACTTCGACCATTGTCCCTACATGTTCTACTATAATTCAAAGTAAAAATTATTATATCATATAGCATCAAATAGAGAAGCTAGGGTAAATAGAGTTGGAAATTTACCTGGACCAGGTGGCATATATGGAATCTCACGAGGAATGATATCTCGTTCTGTAATGAGCCTCTCCATGGTAGAAGCAGATACAACCGCTTGGCTACTTCCTGTTTCAGAGCCTCCTGACATAAAACGGCTTCTTCTAGCCCCTGATTCAGTTTGGCTTCCTAGGGCTGACTCCTCTGCCCTCTTTATTTTAAAAACTTGTTCAATAGGGGTCTGAATCCCCCCTACATCAATATCGGGATTTTCATCACCCCTAATACCTTCGAGACCTTTAGCAAGGTCTTCATCACCTTCCGCGTCAGCATCAGGGTTCTCATCACCCCCAGGGTCTTCAAGACCTTCCACAAGTCTTTGTCACCCTAATCATTATCGGGGCTTCTGTAGCCCTCAGCTTCAGCATCAGAGTTCTCATCACCTCACGGTTCATCGAGGCTATGATCATCATTATTGGAGCTCTGGTCGCCCTCATCTTCAACAAGGCACTCTTCACCCTCAACAGCAATCTGGCCATCCTTGGCCACCAAATTTTGAGTCTCTTGGGCCACTTCAAGATCGGAGGTCACATCAATAGGGTCCTCCTCAATTGGTTCATCTCCAAAATCACAATCCTGCAACGTTTCTATCATCTCCTCATCTTCTCGGGATGGAACCTCGTTCAGGATAGGAGCTACGAGAGATTGGATTATTAAAGGAGCTAGAACTTCTGGGATAACATCTTTTAAAGTTAATATTTCTTCGAGGACCGTGACCCTTGGAACGTCATCGGTAGCCGGTGGCGATATTAATCCCGCTGAAGTAAACGCCGTCAATGTCATTGTGGACAAGGGAATGGTGAACCTTACAACTACTGGTTCTGAAGAAATACCATGTTTGAAAGTGTGTACTATGTTTTCTAACAAATATTTCACATACCCAAAATCTTCGAATTATTATATTTTATTTACTCATTTGTGAATAAATCCACAGATAATAAGTCCTCATAAATCCCCAGCAGAACCTTAATCAGATCTTATGCTACATCCTCAAAAGATTAACCCATAATATCCACCACAACATATCATCACAAATGTCATCTTTTGGAACCTAGTTGTTTCAAAAGATATCCTATTCTTGAGCCCCAATTGGTTTAAGGATAATCAACAGATATACGAATTCACGTCCATATTACCTCTGAATTCTACTATCTACATCAATGACTTGTCACATCCATATTACCTCTGATAATGTCATCCCAGAAGTAACAATATGTCAAAATTATATTCCGTCATATCCACATTACCTCTGAACAGATATAATGAGTGTTATTATTTTCAAGAAATATGTCATGTCCAGAACCTCTGAATATGTTTCTTCCTCCTACCTATTACTTGTGTCTTAAATAGTTACATATAAGTAATAGAGCCACAAAAGATCATCAGTTCTTTATTTCATGTAAAATCATGAAAACAAAAAAGCTATTGCATTTATCAAAAGTGCGATAAAAACTACTCTAAAAAGAGTTATTACATTTATTTTCCTTTTCTAATATAACTTCATTGAGGAGGGTGCGAACTAAGGTTGAGAATTTGTCTCTTCAAAGCTTCTGCTTGCTCCATCCTAGTAGTAGTCACTCGTTCTCGGGCCAAATTCCTTCAAAAGTCTGGGAGTAAGGGTTGCATCAATACGATGTGACGCACCATTTCTGTATCCTGGGCTCGGAGGAGATCATCTCTTTGCTTGTGTAGACCATCCAACAGACTTGAGGCAAATTGGTACAATTCGATAATCTCCTCTTAGCGCTTCTTAACTGCTGCAAACGAAGCATGGGTCCGGGCTAGCTCGGCTTCTAATTCTTGAATGCGTGCTTAGCCTTCAGATACTTTTTTGTCCTTTTCGGCTTTCTCGACCTTATGAAGTTCAATGGAAGAAGCGGCCTCAGTAATACCAGATTCTACATCTCCCGATTGTATTGAGAACATGTGTCACGACCCGCTTCCGAATAACCGGACACAAGTCGGACACGCCCAGCCTTTGTTGTTAGACACGACAAAGTAAGATGTACCAATCTAGGGAAAACTAACCAGATATCAAGACAAGTATGAAAACACAGCATCTATAAATGTATCCCAAACCCAGAGTAAAGTACAAATCTCAGAATTTATTACATTCCAGCAAATGAAAGTAAGCCTACTAGTCTCAATACAGGGAAAATAATAAGGAAATACTAAGGTAAGCTTTAGGCTTCTGCAGCCTCTAAGTCAAGAGCAACCCCTGCTAGCTCTCCTGCATCTAATGGCTCCCCGCTATAATACGTGTCGCATAGAGCCTCCAACTCTCCTACAACATATCCTAGTCAGGAGCGGAGCTAAGTATATCCAAGGAAATGAACATGAACATCATGGTATGAATCAAGAAACATGAAATATATATAAGTACAGGAAATGAGATAAGACATGAAACTGAGCAGGAAATACTGTAAGTAAAATAAGGAACATGGTATGAGTCCTGAACATGAAATACAACCTGAACATGAAGTACAACCTAAAACATGAAATACAACCTGAACATGAAATACAACTACGAATCCTGAAATACAACCTGAATCCTGACGTGTACAATATTAAAATACATCTAGATTGTGTGATCGGCTTGGGCAGATACAATAAACATGAAATAGTACGGCTTTGGTTCCGCGTACACGATGCGGGACCCAAGCTATTCACATGAATAGTAACAGGGTTTGATCAGATATATATAGTATTTCCCCTTCCAGACACAAGTAATACATGAAACCAGATAATACGGTGATATATCGTGTCAACAAGGAGATACAAGGATGAAAGTACAAGACATGTGAAATGAACAAATCCAAGGAGTATACTTGCCTTGCTCCGGGTGATCGAGAAAGGGTAGTAGAGCTGGAAATCCTCATGTTTATGAATTACAAGTTGATTAATGAACAGACTAAATCTAATTTGGTTTATCTAACAATTCTAATCAAGACTAATCAAGATACATTAGCTTAGCCCTCTACTTAAAATCTATCTCATAAATCCATTTCTATCATTGTTACATAACAATTTAAACACAAGTTATCATGAAATATTACATCCAAGTTCAGTGTAATACTTCATGTAACATGTGAACCACTAAATCTAGCTAACCTAGTTTCTAATACTCTTACCCTTATACTTCACAAGTTTGGCCAACCTTCTAAAATTTGGTAGACTTGGTAAGAGAATACTATGAAGTAGTATTCATGAAGTAATACTTGTTTAGACTGAGATTTATTCAATCTCCAACCCTTGTCCTTGGTTCTAGTGGAAACCAGTCCTTAAGCAGTCCAATAACAGTCTAATATCAACCAATATGAGTTCAAAACTCAGTCTCATATCCCAGTCCAATAGCAGTCTAATATCAACCAATATGAGTTCAAAACTCAGTCTCATATCCCAGTCCAATAGAAGGACATAAACAGTCTATAACAGGGATTTAACAATCAGTCCAAAGTACAATGTTTAAATGATATCAATCAACCCATAGCCCAGGTTCACTGTCTTCAGGACTTGAAGACTTATGTACTGCCTTGTTTGTAAGAACCTAATCTCAGCATTTAAATCAATCCAGTCTTCCATAGTACAAGACAAATCCCCTAAACTAATTGCAACACGTTTAGGTATTCAAAACAGTCCAATGTACATTTAGTATAGTCCAAAGTACATTTCTAACTACCAGTCTCATATATCAGGACCTGCATCTAATGTATTCAATAGGAACTGGACAAGGTTGATACACCATTCAGCCTACCAATCGTTCCTGCAGATTATTGGAGCCATCTAAGTCCTAGGCAAGACTTGAGTATTCAATCCTAGGCAAAACCTGAGTATTCAGTCCTGCTCAGCACTCAGTTGGTTAGACACACTACAACTCTAAACAATATTGGTAATTCTCATCCCCACAAGGCAGGGTACAGGCCCTTTAGTTAGGACAACTGATAACTCAGTCCCTAGAAGCCATTGCTATCCTATCAGTCCAATTCCTCAAATCCTAAGCTTGTGGTCTGATTCTCCAGGTTTCGAAATATAGGTTGCAAACTTTTAGGTACAGTTTCTAAAATTAATCCCAGTCTACTTATTTCTCAGATATTAATCCAATGTAATCAGATATCAGTTGAACAACAAGCCCTATAGCAGTTCAAATCAATCTACATATTAATCCTATATCAGTCTTCTAATAATCTATACATCAATCTAAAATGAGTCTATATATAGTCAAATAGAAGTTCAATATTCAACCCATATCTAAGTACTGCCTCAAGACATAACACAGTCATATCAATCTTAACCACTGCTAGTCTATACTCAGTTTTCAACTGAGTTCAGTAACTTTAATATGAAACTATGGGTTCACTGTTGAACCAATCTATCATGAAGTCTCAGATCACTGGTATCCCATATGAGTTCCCAAGTTATATACCAATCAATCCCCTGTTACCATAGTTAATTCGAGTAAATTGAACCCAGATTGCAGGTTGGCCATTATGCAGAGTTCTCAATCTGTACATGTTAATTTCATGTTCATCCACTGAACCCAACATACCCTTATAAGTCTAGGCTCGATTAAAAATGAATCAACCTACCTGTGCAATCCAGGTTTAAAGAGAAATCAGTTTCTTATTTAGGAAGACTGACATAATATCAGTTGTAGTGACAATTTAAACTCAGTAAACTGATACAATATCAGCCTTAAACTCTAAACTGATATCCAAACTCTAGTCCACAGTGCTTCGTCCTGGAACTGGAGTTAGCTCTCAATTAAGCAAGGTAATCAGATTACTAATTGGAAATATACTACTGCACATTCAGGACACTGACAGGTACACTTAATTAAATTGTAACACCATCTACTACTCATTCTAAATCAGGAATACCCATAAAAACAACAGAGATAAATGTCCTACGAACTCATCAGACATTGATGCTACCTTAGAATCTAACTTCCTCTAATACCAGACAATTAAAAGATATGATCAAGATCGATAAGCAACGTGATTACCTGGAGAAAGTGTGTTGATCCACTCCTTAGTGACACAGATCGAGTAGGTATTTATTCAATTGGAACACCCAAATCACCGTTCCTGTAATAAGTTCCAGGATTCAAAAACTAAATCATAGAATGAAAGAAGAGCTCAAGATCTTCCAATATCAATCCAGTTCACTACTAAAAAATAGAGGGATCCTAAATTCATTTTACTTACATCGAGATGGCGATCTAAACAAGGATCTCGACAAAATCATCAAGAACAATCCAGAGATTCAGTCTCACTGAAACAAATATAAACCGATCCTTGAGAGTCGAATCAAAATCAAAAGAGCTCAATCAAAACTCATGAGTCAACAAGGATCTCACCTGAATGGTGTAGTACAAGAAGACGAAAATTCGATCAATTGACCCCTGATGGTTGCCTCTAGATCCTGATCGATGCAAGAGCTTTGATCGAACACAATCAACATTCAATTTCAACAAAACCAGAAGGATGCGATGAGTCTTACCAAGGATCACACGATCAGAGACGAAGAGTGGATGAACTGGTGGATGAGTCAAATCGAAGCCGTCGAAGAATACTGCGAGCTTCCTCCCTCCATTGCTGTGATGCCCCTTCCCGCCATGGCTGAGCTCAACTCCTTCAAGGTCAATTCCAGGACGAGATGGATTGGAAAGAAGAAAGGATTTCTAAAATTCCTCCACAGAATGAAGGATAATTGAAAGGGGAATGTATATATAGATCTAGATGGCGTGGGAGTTAAGCGAAGCGGGAAATTTTGGAGAGGGGGTGTGGGAGTTTGTTAAGAGATTTCAATATCAAACAGAAAAAAGTTGTTGATTCTATGAAGTCCCCTTCCTGATGAATATCAGAACAAGAAGGATGGGCCGGGTCTAAACTTTATGGGTTTGGGCCAATATGAGTTGGGCTCACCAACTATTAGAGAAAAGGAAAGAATTTAATGACAATAAGAATTATTCTAAAAAATGATATTTGAGAATTAAATAAAAAGAATAACTTGAAAAAGAAATATATATATATATATATATATATATATATAAATATAAATATTATATTCTAATTTATGGATAGTGGAGTTACAACATGAGCATAGAATTATTCAATGCAGCTTGTCATTCTTCATACTCTCGAGAGATGGTTTCGCATTCGGCATCCACGACCCTATTTATGTTCCCTCTGGTCAGGGCCTGATAGGACTGGATGGGTTCCTCAAGCTCTGCTACGATCTGCTCCAGGGCACTTGCCCTTTTATTATCTCCAAAATTGCGTATGGAGTCAATTGGAAACTACGAAGACTTTCTTACATAATTGTAAGGTTAATTCTTGTTCATGGCCTATTGAACCAAAGATCGCAAAGTGGTAAAAAAGGCATCCGTATAAGTACAGATGAGGCTGTTCATCACCGTCGAGATGCCAGGCATTGTGTCACGACCCGATCCCAAATTGTTGGGTCGAATCGGATCATGCCCAGCCTGCACCGTTGTAAGACGATGGCAGTAAGCTGTTCTATTTGCAGGTATTCGCAACAACATTCATTTGCATTTTGTCACAACACGAATTTACAAATATTTAAAAACTTTTTATTCAACAATTGAAAAGTACAAACTGAAACTGAAAGTATTGAAATAAAATACTGAAACCAAAATCTACAACTCTAACACATATAAACTAGATAACGAGGAAAACAACTAGCTAAACGGTCGGTTCATCAGCCTCTGGTTCTGCGTCCTCCAAGGACGACTCTGGCAACACCACAGGATATAATACCGGGTCATAGTAGCTATTGAACAATAGCTCAGCATCAACAATATCACCTATTAGGAGGATCCAGTCAGGAAAGGAGCAAGTACGAGTACATAATTCGACATTCTAAATAATAATGGAAATATGCAATTTTAAATAGTTGAAATACTTTGAACAATATTTTCCAGTAATTTTTAGCTATTCAGTATTTGAAACAATGTGATTCGAATAGGTAACGTCTATGACCGGCTTGGGTTGTACAATAGCATCCTAGCAACGCGATATGGCTTATCCCCGTGTGTAAGAGGGGTAAGCTTGCACAATAACAATATGCAATATGAGGGGTATTGGTCATAAACGCTACACTATTCCTCCAATATCCCCACAATCAATATCAATCAATATTTGAATCCTAGGAGAGGGTTCCGTGTAGCAATATTGTTTAAGCATGCAACATGACAATTACTAAATAAAATGCAAGAAAACATAACCGTAACTTGCCTTTGTTAAAGACTGGAACAGGATGTCGGTACCTTGGGAGGAAGTCACATACGTCCTCAAAACCCTACAGTTGAGAATCCTGACTTAGAAACATAGATGAGCCAAATCTAGGTGTGCTAGTTGCAATTTCTAGAAACAGACCCTAGTCAGGTTTTAAGTTATTTAATTGATCTAACGAAATCCGTCTAACGTCGTAAACTATATTGGTTATCAATTTACGGAATAACCGATTATTAATTTATTGGGAAAAATAGCAATTACACTTTAATTGGCAAGACTTTGTATTTTTAATAATATATATAAAACTAAGTGGTCTTTTAAGAGAGAAAACATGAAGTTGTTTAAATTATTAGGAATCTTTATTCATTAACTTAATATGAGAAAATCTTATTAATTTTGTACAAAATAATTAATATCCAATTATAATTTATACATCTAGCTACGCAAATAACTAACCCAGAAAAGAAATAGAAAATCTAAGCTACACAATACAGGGTCACAGAAAAATAAAGAAAAACCGGGCTTATGCCCTTACAACAAATTAATTAATAGAAAAAATACTTTAAAATGAATTTCAAAAAATTAGTAATTTTCGTAAGAAAATAGTTTTTATTTAATTAACATTTTAAAATAGAATTTATTTAATCAGAATAATTTTCATAAAATATATCTTTTAGACATTTCATAAATTATGTAGAAAATCACCTTTAAACATAGATAATAATAAATGCACAAAAATAGTTTTCTTACCAAAATATTGGTTTAAAGATAATATAAAAGGTTTTCAGGTTTTAATATTAAATACCATTACCATAATAACCTTTTTAAATAAATATTAGTTTTTATTATATTAATTCTCCTTATAAAACCTTCTTGATCAGAAATCATCTTTAAAAGGAAAACATATATATACATACATACATATATATATATATATATATATATATATATATATATATATATATATATATATATATATATATATATATATATATATATATATATATATATATAAATATATATATATATTTTATATATATATATATATATATATATATATATATATATATATATATATATATATACATACATATATATATATATATATATATATATATATATATATATATATATATATATATATATATATATATATATATATACATACATATATATATATATATATATATATATATATATATATATACATACATATATATATATATATATATATATATATATATATATATATATATATATATATATATAAATATATATATATATATATATATATATATATATATATATATATATATATATATATATATATATTTTTATATATTATATATATATATATATATAAATTATATAATATATATATATATATATATATATATATATATATATATATATATATATATATATATATATATCATATATATAATGATTTAACGAAATCTAATTTTTTTTATACCATTTACTTAACCAAACTTTTATTTTAAAGATAAGAACTTTTAAACGAATATTTATTTAACTAATGTTTTGTAAACAAAATATTAAATCATTATTTGGTTTAAAAATCTCTGCAACTTAACATTAAATTAAAAGATAACCCTAACTTTAATTTAAACCAATTAAATCATTTAAACCATATTTAAATTTATAAGGTTAATCCATAAATCAATTAATACCAAAATAAACATGTATAAAGTTTCCTAATATGTATATTATTACCACATTGCTAATTACAACACGGAAAGCTAAAATATTAAACTACAGAACCTAATAAAACAATTCTACAGAACCAAAATAATAATCTACATGATAGACTCTACGGCCATAATGACAAATGGATTTCTGTGAAGAAAATGACAGAGAGAAATGGGAAGAGATTACCTATACTTGCACGAAAGCGTACCGAGGGGAGGCCTCGGACTCGGAACGGCGCCGGGATGACGAGCACGGACACGTGCCCGCACACGGGCGGACACGTGGGGAAGACACGCGACGACGGAGCACGTGCAGGAGACGACGGCGCCGGCGGAGGGCGCACAGTAGGCGTCGGGGACGGGCTCGGAAGGTGGGGGAGTGGGGTCTGGAATCGGAGAGGTCGGCAAGGGGAGCACGGTGGTGGTCTCGGATTTGGGTTTGGTGGAGGGAGGAGGAAGTTATGGATTTTTTTGTAGGAAATGGGATTGTGAACGTTCTGTGGGATTTCTGATCTTCTGAAGAAATGTTACGTGAGATGAAGAAGGAGCGTACCATCCCCCCCAACCAAACAAGGACAAGAGATGATAAACTAATTCACGGTGACGTATCTTTCCATGCTATAAATCCAATATGGTATCCGGACCCCAACAAGGTTCAATACCTTCTCATCGAAGTAGTAAGTCACACCTACAACCAAACAAGGACAAGATGTGATGAACTAATCCGCGACAAGTTATTGTTCCAAGCTACGGTCAGATACAAGTACCCAAACCAAAAGTACTCGTACCTAACGGATAAGGTAGCCTAACCGTTCTAAGTGAAATGTAGTTAAGAACAATCCTTCCTACGCATGGGCTCTGGCTAAATATGATCGGCATGGTCCCCCCTTGGGCACCAGAGGCCCCATCAGTAAGAGTATAACGTTCTGTAGAACGTCAGTGGTCGTCAGTAATCCTGGGTCATCAGTCCCATATCTCCAGCGGAGAATTCGGGTCATTAGGGAAAGTGCATCGAAGCCCATACGCTAAGAAATTGTCCTCCCCGCCCAATGCCTACTGTGTTGTATCCACAACACAAAACCACTATAACCGCAAAGTCAAACTAGCATGCAATCTCTATTAGCGGTTATTCCTATCACAGGGCTTGTACGTACTGGTGGCCAGCCAATCACGCACGTCCGTGTTCTACATGCGACACACAACTTCGTGGTACTACGTATCAAGGCCAATGAATGCAACACACAAGGTGGTCCTTTAAATCTAGGTTTAATGTGTAAGAAAAATAATACATAGCAGGAATATAAATGAACAGTATGTTCTAACAGGTTATGCCATATATCACAGTTTATTTTGCATAAAGTAAATAAGTAATGCATGAAATATGAGCTAAAATAAATAAACAACAAATGGCAAGGTATCTTGCCTGGTAGGACGCCTGGTGTACTGTAATGATCAATATGGCACGAACTGTGACTTCGGTATAACGACTACACAAGGGGACCTCTGTTGGCGGCACGGACAGTTTCATTGGGTCCAGAAGGGTCAAATTAGTTAGGGTCAATAGGTGGAAGGGTAGAATTGGCAAAGGAATAGGAATAATAGGATTGGTTATGGGCAGGAGCAAATTTAAAAGAAAAAGGATATTAATATATATACAATTTTTAGAAAACTATTAATCCTAAAAAATATATTTTATTAGTAAAAATAGTTTTTATATAAATATATGAAAAATGTAAATAAGATCGCCTTTAGGCAAAAACAAAATTTGTATATTTGTAAAATTAAATTTGTCAATAGCTCTCTCTATTTTTATTAGCTAAATATAAAACCTAAAGAAATGTATTAGGCTAAAATACTCCAAGGTTGTCAAAAATGATTTTAGGTAGTAAACTGTATATATATATATATATATATATATATATATATATATATATATATATATATATATATATATTTTATTAGTCAAAGATAGATGTCTGAAAAGGCTGGAAATATCACAGAATATAAAAGAAAATATTTCTAGAAAATATAGAATATAGTAAAGGGATTTTAAGGCTAAAGCCAATATTGTCAAAGTATAATGTGTTTAGTACATAATACAATACTCTATTATAATAATAATAATTGCCAGCAAATATTATATGCTGTTCTCCTCTTTCGAGGAGATCCAAGCAGCAATAATAGGCTTTTCAAAAATATAGGGTGGAGAGAAAACTATAATATTATTAACAATAAATAATAATAATCACAATAAATAATATAATAATAATAATAATAATAATAATAATAATAATAATAATAATAATAATAATAATAATAATAAATATAATAAGAAATAAATGAAAAAAACTTATTACTACTGCTCCCTTCTCGGGTTGATAGAGGAACTTAACAGTATAACAAAAAAACAAAAAAAATAAAAAAACGAAAACAAAAGAAACAAATCAAACCAAAGAGACCAACCACAGAACATGTTCTGAGCCTTTCCTTTTCTTTATACACGAGTGAGAGAGGAGAGAGAGGAGAACTGGGAAAAAAATTGGGGGATGAGCGGAGAGGAAAGGGCAGCGGAGGCTGGTGGGCGACGCCGGCGGAGGAGCGGTTGCGGCTGGTGTGAAAAGGGACGGAGGAAGTCGGTCGTCCGGCGAGGCTGCTCGAGCGGCGCTCGGATGGAAGAGGGTTTCGGTCGGCGGACAGTGCGACAAATGGCGGCGGAGAGGATCGGGCTTGGGTCGGAAGGGCGACGGAGAGGATGGGGAAGGAGAAGAGCGGCCGGGCGGAGGGTGGATCGGGGTCGCCGGCGGCGGATCCGACAGGAGGAAGGGAGTGAGCGCGAGTGGGGAGTTCGGGCGGCAGCAGTTCTCAGCCACGGAGGAGGAGCTGCGGCGCACGGGGCGTACGGCACGGCGGAGGAGAAGCGAGGAAGAAGACGGGGCGGAGGCGGCTAGGTCATCGGCGGCGGAGGTCAGGTGAGGGTGTGCTTGTGTTTCTATTTCTATTTCTTTTCTCTTGGTGATGGTTGTGATGGAGTCTGTGGTCGCAACGGCGTTGGCGGGGGTCGCCGCGGCGGTGGGTGGTTTTGTGCGATGGTGTTGGTTGTGGCAGGGCTGGGATTGGCCGGAGATGGCCGGTCGTGGCGGCTGCGGTTGGGTGTAGACTGGTGATGGTGGTTATGGAGGTTATTGTGTGGCAGGGACGCCGGGATGGCGAGGTCTGGAAGGTGGTCGGGCCTGTGATGGGGTTTGTGGTGGAACTGATGGCCATGGCGGGGGTGGCTGGCTGGTTTTATCGGGGTCGGGTGACAATGGTGGCGATGGTGGTCGAACGGGGACGGGGCTATGGCAGAGGCAAGCCGGGTTTCAGTCGGTGGCCGGGCTGGGTGATGGCGAGGAAGAATAGGAAGGTAGTGGCTGGGTCGGTCGCGGCAGTGGACTCGGCAAAGGTAGATGGTGACAGGACGGTGCTGCAGGAAGATGGTAGGGATAGGTTTAAGATTGGGAATTGATGGTGTCGGGGTTGTCGACACGAAAGAATAATTGTAATTGTAAAAGAATTGGAATAAGAATTAGACACTGACACGGTGCACGCACTTGTGGGATAATGGGTAAGTCTAATGGGTTTTGGGCTTCGGGTTTTGGGTACCAAGGCTTAAGTTATAGGCTAAAAACAAAAGGCTCACCAAACAATGTAAAACATGGACATAAAAAATAAAATAAAAGTCATGGGCTTCACACATTGCTACCTCAGCAGGAATTCCTTTTTCTGTAGAAAATGGAGGAACAACAGCTTGTGCATCCGGAGATTTTAGTGCAGGCGTCCCCAATTCAAAATAATTATATAAACAATATTTTTATTCATAAAATATGAGGAACTATTATAACACAGAAAATTTACCATTCTACTAAATACCCAAAATATTTACTTTTGAAAATTCTAAAATACCAAAAAATCAAAATTCATGAAATCAGGGTAAGTGGGGTTACACAAAACCTTTACAAATACACTAGTATGCAGACTGATGGTATAACTAAAATAGCCCTATTGGCAAACCCAGCTTAACTTCGAATTCCTGTCAACTCTATTACTCTTCACAACCAGAGAAGTCTTGCATAAACTCTTCATCAAACGCCCACCGCAAGAGTAGAATGACTCTAAACACACACACACACACACACACACACACACACACACACACACACACACACACAGGTACTGACTGCAATCTGGACACGAACACAAAGATCTGGATATGGCACTGACACACTTGTGAACCTAAACGACCCCTGCCTGACTAACACCAAACTTCACGAATGATCGCGTGCTCAACCCAATCAACCCTTGCTACAAACATTCATAAGCAACCTCAGTCCTGGAACACTAACTAATTTTGGACACGATCACTATAGGATACTAACCGAGGAAATGGATACAATCATCACACCTGCAACCCGAACACATCCCGCCTATACCTCCATTAATTCAACTACGATTTAAACGAACACAAATATAGATGAACAAAGTATTACCTGAAGTTTTCGAGTTTGAGTCAGAAGTTGGGACACTCCTAGCAAATGGACATAAGGCCCCACGTGTCCAATGTGAATACCTCCGCTCTGCTTCGGCAAATCGCCAAACAGGTTCCAAGCATTATAAGAAGGTAGGTTGTTAGTTTAATTCTAATTTCTATAATCTTAGGAAAACTATTAAGAATCAGCAGGATCCATACTCACTCTCAAATTAATCTTGATCGTGGCGACCACAAGTCAGCTAACTCCATCGATTCAAATTCGATCCTCTAAATCCAACAAAACAGAGGATACATGCTTACAAAACAAATACACATACAGAACACATAAATCAATCGATCAAGAAGAATTCGACACTCACCAGATGCGTCAATCGGATCTCAAGAAAAATATTAATCGATCAAATCAATCTGCCAGAATAAACACGACCAGAGATCGAACACTATTAATTTGGATTCTCCAGTACTAATCGACCAATTCAAGCATGCAGGGACGAAACACTTACTATGAACTCGAGATCGGTTCCATCCACGGATGAACTTTGGTCCGATTCCTCCAATCAAAGAATTAGGTCAATCACGTTTGATCTGGAAGTTCAGATTTAAAGATCAGACCGATCTAGATCATGAGTATTCAATAGACAAATTCGAAATCAAGATCCAATACACTCAAGGGTTTGGAATGGACTCACCGTGAATTCGTCGAAAACAGGGGTTCTCCAGCCATCGCTTACCGTCGTGTCGCCATGCTCGGTCCAAATCTGCCGAGAGATCACCTCGATTCTGACAGAGAGAGGAGTAGACTCCTAACCGTTGGCCCCGTTCTTGAATGCTTCAGCCATGGCCGCTCACACACTTGGACTTAGATTCAAGAAGAATTTGGGAAAGAAGGTGAAATTGAGAGAGAAGAGGAGTTTCTGTTCTTCTTTTTGGGATGGAGTTGAACAATTGAGAGGGTTGATGGAATGTTGGGTTTAAATAGGGAATTGGAAGAAAAAAATTGCAACTTGATCCTCAACAATTGGGTATTTACAGATTACCCCTAAAAATTGTTAGGAAAGTTAGTTAGAGTTTTCGACCACACATACTAGTTATAACTAACTAATGAATTATCATTCAAGCCAATTAATTCAAATCTCTTCCCAAGATATCAAATAATTTAAAATGATAATTTATTTATTCAAGCAACTCAATTTAGGAGAAAGCTTTAAATTCCAGAAAAATTTGAAAAGTGGGGTTACATTGTACTTGCATTATCTTTTGGAATTATTATCGTTTGAGATGATAATTTTTCCAAACTTTGTGTCTCCAGCTTTGTAATTGTTGTAGCCATTTGGCTCATTTGATTGTTCAGACTTTGGATGCTGGACCTCGTCTGCTGTTGAAATTGCAAGGTATTAGTGGCAAGAGACAACAATATATTCTAAAGACATACCAAAATTAGAAGTTTGGTCCAATTGTTGTTCACAAGGGTATGGTTGCTTGTACTGCTTGTAACTTGGGGCGATTTTTGAGTTACACTAGGCTCGTCTTCAAGTATTGGGCACATATCAGTTAGATGTCCTACTATTAAACAAATCTCACAAGCCATTATTGTTTGCATGTTACCTACAACCATTTGATGAATAAGAGAAGTAAAACTAGCAATTTGTTGTTTAAGAGAAGAAATATTTACCTCAATAGCATGCCTAGATAGAAGATCCAGCTAAGTGCCAACTTGTTGGTCGCCATTTCCTATTAATATTTTTGTTTTTTTCCAATAAGCATAAAATTATTTTATTAGGAGAATAAAAAGCATAAAAAATACTAGACTTACTCCCCGACAACGTCGCCAAAATTTGGTGTGCTGTGGTAGGCACCCAAAAATAAAACTTTTACTCTTAAAATTATATGTAGAAGTGAGTGTAAGGATCGATCCCACGGAGAGTAATTAACTTAGTTTTGTGCTATGTGAATATTGAATAGGGGATGAATAAAACGAAAGTCAATGAAAAAGAGTAAGTAGAATATCAAAATAAATTAAAATAACAAACGTTGGTCTAAGTCAACGTCTACCATCGAAATCTTAAAACGGATCATTGATGCAAACATATATTGATATGTATTATAATATTCATCGTTGGAATTATTTTTCTATCTCCTTTAGCCACAGTTAATTAGAAACAAGCGACCTAATTAACCTTAACTACTAAACAACTCCAGACAAGCGCTAAAAGTTTAATCTAGTAGCGTATTAAAATCAATGAGATCGATAAAGCAAAATAACACAAGCACAAGCGGTTGAATTTAATTTAGTCAAATATTTTCCTTCTAAGATTTAATAATACGAAGCAGCAATTTATTAATTCTTGGTTGCTTCACAAAGCAGAGGGATCGAATAATTCCGGATTCGATATCTAATTTAGCGTTACATTGTCAAGAATAATAAACTAGTATGCATCCTAGTAATTAAACTAAACAATCATAAGAATATGCATAAGAAAACATTCGATACTCAAAGCACAAATCAAGCATATAACAAATTAGATCTCACAAGGTTTATTGATTCTGAGGCTTCTGTTTCCTTCGAACAACAAGACTTTTAGCCGTACATATTAATCAAAACTTCGAAAGAAAAGTTGGAGAAGAAGAAGAAGAGTTGTGTGTTGTTACCTTTCCTCTTAATTTTACCCCTTTTATACATCCTAAATTAGTTGTTTGAAGCCCACAATACCTCCCCACAAATCTTTTAAAAGTTACAACTTCTCAAACAAAAAAACTAAGTCATAGAATAAGTAGAAAAATAGTTATTTTGATTCCTATTGTCATTCATAGCATCTTTGAATCAACTTCAAGCCTGATTTCGTCCATGATGCAGCTTGAATTTCGAAAAACTCAAAATATGGAAGTTATGCCCATTTTGGTAAAAGGTGTCAAAACTGTCAAAAAATGCTATTTAGCTCAAGTTTGCACTTAGTGTCTCCAACTACATCCTAAATCAAAATATAAGAATAATGAGTACCATTAGTCATGAAGTGAGCATAAAATGGTGAACACAAAGGGATAAAATTATAGCATTTTATGTTCTCATCAAATACCCCCACACTTAACTTTTGTTCATCCTCGGACAAAACTCTAATTAATTTTTTTCCAAAACGAAAATTAATGTTGTAATGCCATAAATAAAGAATAACCAAGCTGTTCAAAACTTATAGAATATGATGAAAATATATTCTTAGACAACTTCTAATTACTTAGTGAGTATTTTCACTTGAAGATAGAGTAAACTAAGTTGGTAGACCCTCACGGAAATAAACACTCAACTCTCATGTATTTGAAGGGTATGTGTTTCGCTCAAATTCATTCCAAAAGAAATGCTCTACCATAGGCTTGCATATCTTCTCATTCTCCACCACTTGGACTACATGCATAACACAAATCGTAAGAAATTTTAATGGGTTGTAATGGGGCTTAGGATGAAGGTGGGATATATTTGGGAGTGTAGCTCAAAAGCCATCAAAACTATTAGAGCAAAAATGATTTAACTCAAGCTTGAATGTATAAAACATGTAAAACCGATCACTCAATTCAGTAGCTTCTTCAATTTTAATTCAAAGAATTCAACATACCCCTTTATTGGAATTTTGGGAGGAATTATGAACATGGATATCAAAAGTAATTTTCTCCATAACTTATTTTCTTTATTACTTTTTCTTTGGTTTTTTCATTTTTTTCCTCTTTTTTTACTTTTTTTTTACAATAATGGAACTCAATATTTTGAGAATGAAAATATGTAGCAAAACTAGAAATTCAGATACCCCCATACTTATTTCTTATACACCCATACATATCATAATACGTGTAAGCCCCCTCATATTTGGATCTTATTTTTAATTATTTTATATAGATATTTTAATTTATTAAAGTCAATAATGACTATGTTAGTAGTTTACTGTAGCTTTGATTTTTTGAAGCACAACAAATATTGTTTCCTCAAATCCAGTTTTATATCTGAATTCTAGACTCGTCCACCTTAAGCTTGATATATCATGTTCCATCCAATTTTGCTTTTTAACATTACTTTGACTTTGCGCAACTTCAGGCCAACTTAGGCCAATTTGAGCCATTGACGCAATTTTAAGCCAACTTCCAATTTAATTTTTGTACTTGACATAAATCAAAACCTTATGACCCAATATATGGTTTTGATCCATTTTGAGTCTACAATGCACATACCTAGGGTGTACCATCCAATCGAGTTCTCATGTGCTACTTATTTACAAATGGCACATGAGACTCATTAAATTGATTTCTTGGGTCCAATTTGACTTGTAATGCTACTCAGACCCTAACCTAGTCAACCCTACTAGTTATAGCCTAACTAGGAGTACCAAAACTAAGTATACATATATTTAAGAGAATTTTAGAGGTTTAATTGCAGTCATATGCAATATTCCTTTATGTATTTGGCTTGGTCAAACATCTAACCAAAATAGGAAACCTATTAATAATAGTATGATTTCGAGAACCAAATCACATCCAAATTTGATCAAACCAAAGCCCATGCCCTAATAATATATACACCTATCAAACCCTAATCATCCCCCTCTCTCATAATCGCCTACTAATCCATAAACCCCCCCAAACCCAATGACAACCACTCCAAGGTTGACTCCCCCATAGCTGCCCCCTTTCCTTCTCAAAATCCTAACTTCTGCTCGATTTTCGTGCCATCACCACCACTCTCACGACCCTCTCAACATTCTCTTCCACCCTAGCAACTGTAGGAGCAACCTTGCGGCCGTTAGAGAGGTGCACGACGTGCTACTTGGGTCGAAACTCCGTCGAATCGAAGTCTAAAATGTCACAGCAGGTTAGTCAACTTTTAGATAATGTTTCATACACTTTTTCTCATCTGTTTTTCCTCAAACAAAATTTGAGAGTTACTTTTTATTTCTACTCCAACCGATGGCATCGATTCTACGACAGGGTATCCAGAACCGATGAATTCTGTTGCGAGCCATTTTTCACCTATCTATATTTAGTTTCTAACCTTCTTATATTTTTATTCAGAATCTAGACGTCAATACCTTTTTGATGCATATATGAAAGTTAGGTTTTGCATCAGTTTACTATTTTTAAAAATTTAAGACATTTGCCATGTCACCGAACTCCAAAAAATTCTGCTTTCCTTGTTTCCAAAAGTGTCAAAACTCCATGAGTTCGTATTAGAATTTATTTTATGCAAGGTTGAACATTATAAGTATTATTTTAACTAATTTATGGGATTTTTATAGAATTTATTAATTTTATTTAATCCTTGTTTCGGGACTAAATTAATATGTCGAATTGAGAAAGTTGTATGTGACATTGACATAAGACCTCTTGTGAAAGGGTTTCCGTATTGAAAATATAATTATAGAAATATATAAGTATTTATAGATGAATTCTAAAATTTAAATATATTATTTTATTATCATTGTAAAGTATTTACGAGAGGTTTTGTTACCTATATGTACTTATATAATAGATGTAGTGTCATAACAATGTTATGGCAACTAGGAGGCGTAGATACTCATATAATTTATATTTGGTGTGTTGATATAGAATATTAAATATAGTGTATTATTATTGTTGAGCTTGGGAGGATCGACAAGGACACCGGAGTTTGACAGGCTTACCCGCAAACAACAGTTACAGGCAAGCGTTCTTTGCCTTCGTTACATATTATTCTTTTCTATTTTGTTGTTCTTTTTGATTAGCATTGCATGATGTAGGACGTTGATACTTAGTGTCCGTTTATAGACGGGTGCCGATGTCATGATAGTGACATCGAGTATTGACATTAGGCATTACGTACATACTTATGTGTCTATTGACAAAATTGACCATAGGACACCGACACATTCATAATGCGAGGTTTACATGACTATTCGTGGTATTGACCTCGTGTTAGAATTCTAGATTTCTTTATCAGGATTGCTTTTACTTTCAAGATAACTGTACAGACTTGACATTGCTAGATTCTAGACATGGGGATTGAGAGAACATGACTACAATATCAAACCTATTATCGTGTGGCCCGTTGTTTAGTGACCTTTATCTTTGTAGCAAAGTAAGGAATTATCACTATCGACAATTGATTGTCCTTGGTGCCACGACACAGGTATTGGAGACAATACCCTGCTGAGGTGCTAGTGAGCCTTAGTGGAAGGGGTCTGGTATTCTAGAGAAGTATCTCACTTGCATAGCACATAGACGGATACAGTTGATTGCCTTAGTTCATATTTCTATTTCTGTACCTTGGCCTGTATATTTTGCACCTTGTTAGTCCTCTGAGGACCTGGCTATTTCCCAGGCTTAGACGTAGCTGAAGACTACCCGGAGGTTTACGGTTCGGGAGCTGAGACCGGAGGCATACAGGCACAGGAGGACGAGATTGTGCCAGAGGATTTCTCGTGATCATGTTACCTTCATATTTAGTTTTGCTACATTATTCCCTTTTTTCCATCAAACTTGTAGTTGATTTGTACTTTGTTTTTATCTCTGTGGTTTCGGGATGTTTTACCCGCACAGACTTTATTACTTTTATTGCTGGATATTTGAGACATTTTCTTATTTATTCTTGCTCTCTTTGTGGACTCTGTGGATGTGATTAGATGTATATACCTGTGGACTGTGTTGTATTTTTGGGTGTTATTATGATTTACAGCTTAACTATTTCACCAATGGGCTTGTTGTGTAGCTTGGCCCATTGGTGAAGTACTGCTGGCAAGTATTCGTATACCTAGTCCTATATATTTTGGGACTGAGACATTACATATTTTTGTGGTGGCCCATGCAGGTCCGTTAATCACTTCGGTTACGTTACTGTACCGACGTGAGCCTGCAAATAGGATAAAAAAGGCCCATAGGATCACATACACACATCTTCATTATTATATGTTTTTGAACCCTATATCGCTTTCGAATTTTATTTTTGACATGCATCCTGCTTGATATCATCTGCTCTTAGCTTATAAGTTTTATTTTGTCACGCAGTGCAATGGACCTGCAGACTGACAACGAGAACCCCACGGTTACTTCGCAGGGTGCAGTAGTGACTCATGTCGACTCGACCCCACCCCACCATCGATTGGAGGTTCGACAGCCTAGTCGGACCTTTCCGAAGCTTCACAACCACCAAGGTTCAGGCGAGAGGACATACCATCCATGCCAACATTGCCACAGATGCCGTCGACGATATTTCTACAGCTTGGACAAAAGGTGGATCCCCAGCAGTTTTTTTAGACCATATACGTAATAATGGAAGCACAACAGCAGATCCAGTTGGAGGCACAACAAAGACAGACAGAGCACATCAAGGATCGCATCGCGTCATCACTAGAGCGAGTGACTCCACCAGTTCCCCAGACATCGTCGGAAACCATCGCCAACTTTTGCCAGTTGAAGCCAGATAAGTTCTCGGGCAAGGAGGATCTCATCGAAGTTTATGAATGGCTCACCAATATTGAGCAACAGTTGGAGGCAGCCGAGTTACCGAGAGATCGTTGGATGATTGCCGTCAGGAAGCAGCTGACCGGCAATGCACACCACTGGTGGCTTGCAGAGTAAAGAAGACTTGGGTAGGATAATGTCACCTGGGACGAGTTCTCTAAACTCTTCCAGGAGATGTATATCCCAGATACTTTTAGAACAGAGCTTCGGAAGAAATTCATGCATCTCGAGCAAGGCAACATGATCGTAGAAGAATGCAATGCCGAGTTTCTACGACTGAGCCACTTCGCACCCACACTGATCTAGACGGAGGAAGAAAAGGTAGAGAAATTCTATGACGGCCTGAGTTATAGACTACAGGAGCTTATTGGAGCTGCAGCACCTACCACTTATTCTGGAGTTCTTACCGCGGTACGACGCCTAGAGCGAGTTCACCGGAGGGAGTCAGGCACGAAGAGGCCACATGCACCAGCCAGAGTCCAGCAAGGAATTACAACTAAGAAGCCCACGACAAGCTTTTTTCAGACGTCTGTTCGGACACCAGCAGCAACACTACACGTTTGCCATCACTGTGGCAAAAGGGGGCACATCGAGAGGGATTGCAGACGTAAATTGGGATTATGCTTACTCTATGGTTTGGATCAGCATCCAGTACGAGACTGCCCGAAGAGCCAAAAGAACACACTAGGACTAGCACCGCAGCCGCCGAGGCCAGCACTACTGGCACCAAGAGCACCGCATGAAGGATCGAGAGGTTTCCAACAGAGGCCTCCTCTGCCACCCCAGGCAGCCGTATTCCAACAGGCTCAGCAGCAGCAACGAGCACCAGCACGTGGTCGTGGGCAGCTTTTGCCATGACAGTGGAAGAGGAGCAGACGACGGCCGAGGTCATACCAGGTACCATATTAGTTGCTTCATTACCTACTATAGCATTGTTTGATTCAGGAGCATCGCATTCTTTCATTACCGCTAGCTTCGTAGCCACACATAGAGTAGCGACCTCACCTCTTCCTAAGGTCATGATGATTCTGACGGGAGGTAGTATTATTCTAGTTAGCGACACTTGTAGATCTTGTTCGGTAGTTATTCGTGGGAGAGAGATGCGATCCCAATTCTTGATCTTTTTTATGTCGGATTATGACATTCTACTTGGTATGGACTGGATGAGTCAGTTCCATGCTACATTGGATTGTCGGCTTGGACGAGTTATCTTTAGGCCACCCGGGAAATCAGAGTTTGAGTTTCTTTGTGGAGCTAGAGAGGAGGGTACTGTACCTACGCTTAAAGCACATATAACTGAAGGCGAGGTTGAGTATCCGAATATCATAGCGGACTTTATGGACGTATTTCCCGTTGACCTACCAGGTTTGCCACCTGATCGAAAAATAGAGTTCACCATCGACTTAAAGCCGGGGGCGGAGCCTATCACATCAGCTATGAACATGCTAGTGCCAAAGGAGTTAGAAGAGCTGAAGAAGCAAGTTGATTAACTCCTAGATAAGGGGTTTATTAGAACTAGCGTATCGCCACGGCGAGCACCTATCCTGTTTGTGCCGAAGATGGATGGAACAGTTCGCTTATGCATTGACTACAGAGCTCTTAATGCCATGACAATCAAGAACAAGTTTTCGTTGCCACGCATTGATGACTTGTTTGACCAGCTACATGGAGCTTGCATATTATAGAAGCTAGATCTCAGATCGGGGTATCATCAGATAAAAGTGAGGAAAGAAAACATACCGAAGACGACTTTCAGAACCAAGAATAGGCATTATGAGTTCTTGTTGATGCCTTTCGGCCTAACCGATGCGCCGACCATTTTTATGAGCATGATGAATAAAGTCTTCCACCTATATTTGGATAAATTCGTAGTGGTATTTATTGACGACGTCCTGGTGTATTCTAAGAGTAGGGAGAAGCACAATAAGCATCTTCGCATCATTCTTGAGACCTTGAGGAAGGAGAGATTGTATGCCAAGCTTAGCACACTACCAAAATTTATCGATTTAGCGACGGCCATATCCGTCGCCAATCCGACGGTAATTACAATTAGCGACCGATCACTGACGGATTTTGGCCAAAAAAATCCGTCGGCAATCAGCTCATCGCTAATAACTGTCCGTCGCTACGTAGTCGTCATGTGACGGAATAGCGACGTTTTATCGACTTAACAATACAAAGCAGTAGCGACGACGTTCCGACGGACTAGCGTCCTTTTCAAGTATTAAGTACTGAAATGTGTAGACAATAGCGACGTAAATTTCCGTCGGTAACCCGTCGTAATAGCGTATCAGAGTGTATCATGCCGTCGCTAATCCGTCGACGCCTTCGATAACAAAGGACGGATTAGCGACGGTTTTCTGACGGAAAATCCGTCGATCAGCTTCTGGAAATTTATGTCATTTCCAGCAACATGGCGACGGATAAGTCGTCGCTATTCCGTCGATATATATCGACGGAATACGGACGGCTTAACCGTCAATCTTGTTCTGGAAATTCTTGTTATTTCTAAAACAAGGGCGACGGATAGGTCGTCGCTATTCCGTCGAACAATATACCATGCCGACGGATAATCCGTCGACCATCCGTCGCTACCTGGGAACATTTTCAAATCTTCAGTTAGCGACGGAATAGCCGTCGAAAAGTAGTCGGAAACTGGTAGTAACCGTCGCAAAACGGTCACAAGTTCGTCGCTAACTGAGAATATTTTGAAAAAAAAATTACAGCGCTTTCGCTGTTCGCAAAAATTTGCATAAACCAAACCAATATATAATGCACACCAATTATCCAACAATCACATAGACCAAATATATTATGCACACCAATTATCCAAGAATCACATAGACCAAATATGCACATACGAATTTAATGCACACCAATTATCCAAGAATCATATAGACCAAACCAAATTAATATAAAATAGACATCAATTATCCGGAAGAGTAACCTAATATCCATCGTTATAATCCGATCATAGCACAAATATTCCAAAATTTTCATAAATATTCTAAAACACATAGGAAAGAGTTGGCCAGTTACAGTATCCTAATATCCATCGCTGGCGACCGATCATAGCACAAATATTTCAAAATTTTCACAAATATTCCAAAACACATAGGAAAATCGACTTTGGCCTCAACAAAGACCACAAGTCAGGCGATAAATCCTCACAGCCAGGGATGATAGTTGCGTTGAGGCATGTACCATTCTATCAGCCACTTTGCATACGAAGGCTCAATCTGGTTGAGGTCTTCTGTAGGGACAGGAGGGTCGGTCCCGATGCTACTACTCTCTGACGGTGGCTCCTCCTTAGCTTCAAGCTTGGGAGCAATCTCTTCCCTGATGGTCATCGGTTCTTCATTGACCTCGACCTTTGGTAACACCTTCTCCTTAACAGTCACCGGCTCTTGTTTGACGATGGAGACTTCCTCCGTGTCGACCTCCAAGGGTTTCTTGCCTCGACCCCTTCCTCGACTAGCAGCACCACCTCGACGAGTCCTAGGAGCCATCTTTCTGACAACAGAAATTTTCATATAGGGTAAAGAAATTTACTCAAGTTATAAAAGTTGTGACGTTGGTTTTTTGCGTTCATTATCATTAGAGGGAGCAGCACTGGAAAAGTTATGACGTTGGTAGCATGAGAGAGTAAAAATCTGTATCACAAGACTGACAGAATTACTATTTAATCATGTACTCACAAATAACCGGATGTAACTGGAGTCGTTGGGCCTATCGTGCAGTAATTTATGGATCCGCTAGTATAGGCCAGATGTACTTAGTATCTAGTGTATCAGATTAGTATCGGTCTATCGGTTTGGTATAGGACGTATCGTATTGGTATTGGCCTTAACAAATTGGTATCGTCCTATATTCGATATGTACATGTATCGGCCGAATAGCTAGGATTCATATTGGCCTTATCGATTTGGTATCGGTCATATCCGATAGGTATCGGCCGTGTTGGATTAGTATAGACTATTTCGGATTAGTATCGTGGAAGGTTTAGTAACAACTGTACTTGGATTTCTCTCTTCTCGAGCTAGAATACCATTGCAAGAGAATCACCAGATCGTAATTGGCCAGTTACAGTAACATACATACTTCCTTTTCCATCAGGAAAAGCAAGATTGAAAAGGAAGTATGTATATTCTGTAACTGGCCATCTACGCTCTCGTGACTCTCATGCAATGGTAATCTAGCTCTAGAAGAGAGAAATCCAAGTACAGTTGTTACTAAACCTTCCACGATACTAATCCGAAATGGTATATAATAGTCCAACACGGCCGATACCTATCGGATATGACCGATACCAAATCGATAAGGCCAATATGAATCCTAGCTATACGGCCGATACATATCGGATATGACGATACCAATTCGCTAAGACCAATACCAACCGATACGGCCCATACCAAAACGATAGATCGATACTAATCCGATACGGTCAATACTTATAAGTACCTACGGTCCAGGATGTTGATCCGCTAGTACATCCATGTATGAACAACGAAGTAACGATCTATTTTAATTTAGATGTGAAAATCTGTATCGTAAGACAAACTAAACATAATCAGTTCTATTTCACATGCTTAATTGCCAAGTATAGGAACGAATGGCTCAGAACACAACCCAAAATTCATTCTAGCATACATTAGTGTGAATCATCTACGTTCTGTACATATAGTGTAGTATATGTTCTTATCGTATCTAGTATCTGAAGGATGTAACAGAATCTAGATAAACTCACATAATGTAATACTAAGACATCATCTACTACTATATAAGATATAGTGATAGGTTGTCGTATCATCATTGCCGAGGGATGAGGGTCGGAGGACAGTCAACTTTATCTACGGATACATAGTTTCTGCCTCGCCAGTCGAATGGCTTAATTGCCAAGTATGGGAACGAATGGCTCAGAATACAACCCAAAATTCATTCTAGCATACATTAGTGTGAATCATCTACGTTCTGTACATATAGTGTAGTATATGTTTTTATCGTATATAGTATCTGAAGGATGTAACAGAATCAAGATGAACTCACATAATGTTTACAGTCTTGGTCTCAACTGTCTTCGATTCTATGATCCCATGTCTTAGGTTAAATAAATCACTAACCTCATCACGGTGAGTCTTGGTGTAGCACTCAAATGTGGGGCACCCGTAAATTCGCCGAGATTTTAAATCATCGACATTGAGTTTTAAACCCTCACGTAGCCTTTCTGCTTCACTTCTAGGGTCGAGCAGCATCTTCTTGCAAGTTTCCATCTCCAAATACTTAGTGTCAAGATTCTGGACGCTTTCGTAGAGCATGTCAACGCATCCTAGCGTCAATTTCCTCGGCAGGAAATTGACGCTAGGATGCGTTGACATGCTCTACGAAAGCGTCCAGAATCTTGACACTAAGTATCTGGAGACCGAAACTTGCAAGAAGATGCTGCTCGACCCTAGAAGTGAAGCAGAAAGGCTACGTGAGGGTTTAAAACTCAATGTCGATGATTTAAAACCTCGGCGAATTTACGGGTGCCCCACATTTGAGTGCTACACGAAGACTCACCGTCTGTATAGTTCGGTTATTGGCGCTCGATGTCCCTGTGGTAAGGCAATGGATGAGGATATTACGTGGGAGGGGGTTGCAGATGGAGGCAACAAGGATGGCGTGTTTGTGAAAGGAGAAAAAAGATACATAATCACAGACGATTTGCATGTAAGGCCATTCTATTCCATGGAGTCTGCGTTGTCTATTTTCCGAAAGCATGGGATCATAGAATCGAAGACAGTTGAGACCAAGACTGGAAACATTGGCCGCGATAAGGTTAGTGATTTATTTAACCTAATATAGTAATCTTGCAATTTAAAGTTGGAAGAACATGCAAGTTGCCTTATAGTTTTTGCCTCACCAGTCGAATGGCTTAATTGCCAAGTATCGGCACGAATGGCTCAGAACACAACCCAAGATTCATTCTAGCATACATTAGTGAGTTCATCTTGATTCTGTTACGTCCTTCAGATACTATATACGTTAAGAACATAGATGATTCACACTAATGTATGCTAGAATGAATCTTGGCTTGTGTTCTGAGCCATCCGTTCAGATCAAGCATCTTCCTTCTCCTCTCCTCCACCATGGCTCTGAACCAATCTGCTCCTCCATACTTCCCTTCTTTTTATTTGACTCTCTCAGCCACATATGATATCCAGCTCAAGTGTAGAGTCGGGGGAGAAGAAGTGGGCAGGAAGAGGAGGGGAAAGCAGCACAGCCGGCGGCATGACCCGGAGGAAGTACAGAGGAGAAGATTGGTTCAGAGCCATGGTGGAGGAGAGGAGAAGGAAGATGCTTGATCAGAACGGATGGCTCAGAACACAAGCCAAGATTTATTCTAGCATACATTAGTGTGAATCATCTATGTTCTGTACATATGGTGTAGTATATGTTCTTATCGTATCTAGTATCTGAAGAACGTAACAGAATCAAGATGAACTCACTAATGTAATACTAAGACATCATCTACTACTATATAAGATATAGTGATAGGTTGTCATATCAACATTGCCGAGGGATGAGGGCGGAGGACAGGCAACTTTATCTACGGCTACATAGTTTTTGCCTCGCCAGTCGAATGGCTGCAGGGACTATGTCCTGATCACCATGTCGTACCGTAGATTAATACAAATGGAGCTGAAAATATCCGTCGCTAACCGGTCACTAGTCCGTCCGTAACTGAGAATTTTTTTGAAAAAAAATTGCAGCACTTTTCCTGTTCACAAAAATATGCATAAACCAAACCAATATATAATGCACACCAATTATCCAAGAATCACATAGACAAAATATGCACATACGAATTTAATGCACGCCAATTATCCAAGAATCATATAGACCAAACCAAATTAATATAAAATAGACATCAATTATCCTGAAGAGTAACCTAATATTCGTCGTTATAATTCGATTTATCTTCAAGTGTGAGAACAGATGGCTCAGAACACAACCCAAGATTCATTCTAGCATACATTAGTGTGAATCATCTATGTTCTGTACATATGGTGTAGTATATGTTCTTATCGTATCTAGTATCTGAAGAATATAACAGAATCAAGATGAACTCACATAATATAATACTAAGACATCATCTACTACTATATAAGATATAGTGATAGGTTGTCGTATCATCATTGCCGAGGGATGAGGGTCAGAAGACAGTCAACTTTATCTACGGCTACATAGTTTCTGCCTCGCCAGTCGAATGGCTGCAGGGACTATGTCCTGATCACCATGTCGTACCGTAGATTAATACAAATGGAGCTGGAGCCAAAATACAGAAACCAAAATACAGAATCAAATCCCTGGGACGGATGGTTCAGAACACAACCAACCGGAGAGGATATTCTGAGAGATCCATCTGAGTAGGATGTATACTCTGAGAGATCACCTTTACAAGAATGATATCAGTAGTGGGATTGAGTGCTGGAGGGGATATTATCAGAGTATACGTCCTACTCAGATGGGTCTCTCACCGTTACTATTTTTTTATGACAGCATGGTGGATGTGCTCCATCAACAGATTCTTGCTCTGAGCCAAAACTTTGTCCCGGAGCTCAAGTGGACATCCTTGGTGTAGAGCTCGAGTGAGAGATTCCTGACAGCATGGTGGTCTCCTTTGTCAAAGTATCCGTGCTCGTCCCACAACCAATATAGGATGAGCACGGATACTTTGACAAAGGAGACCACCATGCTGTCAGGAACCTCTCACTCGAGCTCTGCACCAAAGATGTCCACTTGAGCTCCGGGGCAAAGTTTTGGCTCGGAGCAAGAATCTGTTGAGGGAGCACATCCACCATGCCGTCAGAAAAAATTAATAACGGTGAGAGACCCATCTGAGTAGGACGTATACTCTGATAATATCTCCTCCAGCACTCAATCCCACTACTGATATCATTCTTGTAAATGTAATCTCTCAGAGTATACGTCATACTCAGATGGATCTCTCAGAGTATTCTCTCTTGTTGGTTGTCGTATCATCATTGCCGAGGGATGAGGGTCGGAGGACAGTACAAATAGTCTAATACAAAAACAACTCAATACAAATAGTCCAATACAAATAAGTACTAATAGCTAATGAGAACCACGCTGCTCATGCAAACGCTCAGTGATACGATCACGCAACCACCTCGAAAAAGCAAAATTTTTGGCGTGAGGAGAGATGTCGTCCCTTGCAAGGACTGCTTGAAGAGAACTCCCGGTCTCACTAGCTACCGATGCTGGATGAATAGAACTCCCGGTCTCACTAGCAACCGGTGCCACTTCCTCCTTAACTGTAGGAGGAGCCACCTCAGCATTCACTGTTTTCCTCAAACGACGTGCTGCTCCTCGGGTCATGGGTGCCATCTGGTAAGATCGATAGTCACAAATAATATAATTGTAACATAAGCAAGCTAACTAAAGGAACCATCATGTAATTTGAGTACATTTTCGAAAGCCGATAAAGTATAAAAAATTCAATTTTTTGCCAAGTATGAGAACGGATGGCTCAGAACACAACCCAAGATTCATTCAAGCATACATTAGTGTGAATCATCTATGTTCTGTACATATGGTGTAGTATATGTTCTTATCGTATCTAGTATCTGAAGAATGTAACAGAATCAAGATGAACTCACGTAATGTAATACTAAGACATCATCTATTACTATATAAGATATAGTGATAGGTTGTCGTATCATCATTGCCGAGGGATGAGGGTCGAAAGACAGTCAACTTTATCTACGGCTACATAGTTTCTGCCTCGTCAGTCGAATGGCTGCAGGGACTATGTCCTGATCACCATGTCGTACCGTAGATTAATACAAATGGAGCTGGAACTGGAGCCAAAATACAGTACTACTTCATCATATCGTACCATTTTACTCTCTCTCTCTCCTCCCCCCCTCCGGCGCTCTCACTCTCTCCGACGCTCTCACACTACTAATTCCTATGTATTTTAAGTGTGAGAACGGATGGCTCAGAACACAACCCAAGATTCATTCTAGTATACATTAGTGTGAATCATCTATATTCTGTATACATATCGTGTAGTATATGTTCTTATCGTATCTAGTATCTGAAGGACGTAACAGAATCAAGATGAACTCACTAATGTAATACTAAGACATCATCTACTACTATATAAGATATAGTGATAGGTTGTCGTATCATCATTGCCGAGGGATGAGGGTCGGAGGACAGGCAACTTTAACTACGGCTATATAGTTTCTGCCTCGCCAGTCGAATGGCTACAGGGACTATGTCCTGATCACCATGTCATACCGTAGATTAATGCAATTAATGGAGCTGGAAATATCCGTCGCTAACCGATAACTAGTCCGTCGCTAACTGAGATTGTCACATACACATATGTATATCACAGCTAGATGTATAGATATATACATCTATACAGAAGCACACAACTGATAGAACTCGCACTGTCCTTGAGACAGTGAACATATACACCATGAATCCAAACCCCATATATATTCACATTTACTAATCCAAACACCACCAAACTAATGGAACACCCAATATGGATAACACATTATTTAGCCAATATATAAACTCCAGATGAATTTGAGAAGCAAAGCCATCCGCCGCCCCCGACCAAAGCCCGCCGCCCCAAGCCCGCCGCCCAGTAGTTCGGTTGTATATATATATGAAGAGTCCTTATGGGTGTGCGTCGGTTGCAAATAGCCCCGACGTACCCGCCCCAAGCCAGTCGCCCAGCCCCCGACGCCGCCGCCCCAGCCCCAAGCCCGCCTCCCAGATCCCGACGCCCCCGCCCCAAGCCCACCGCCCAGCCCCCGACCCAAGCCAGCCGCCCAGCCCCCGGCGCCCCCGCCCCAAGCCAGCCGCCCAGCCTCCGATGCCGCCGCCCCAAGCCCACCGCCCAACCCCCGACCCAAGCCAGCCGCCCAGCCCCCGACGCCCCAACCCCAAGCCCGCCTTCCAGACCCCGACGACCCCGCCCCAAGCCCACCGCCCAGACCCCGAACCAAGCCAGCCGCCCAGCCCCCGACGCTCCCGCCCAGCCCCCGACGCCCCAACCCCAAGCCTGCCTCCCAGACCCCGACACCCCCGTCCAGCCTCCGACGCCCCAAACCCAAGCCCGCCTCCCAGACCCCGACGCCCCCGCCCCAAGCCCACCGCCCAGACCCCGACCCAAGCCAGCCGCCCGGCCCCCGACGCCCCAGCCCCAAGCCCGCCGCCCAGCCCCCGATTCCCCTGCCCCAAGCCCACCGCCCAGCCCTCGACCCAAGCCAGCCGCCCAGCCCCGGACGGCCCAGCCCCAAGCGCGCCGCCCAGCCCCTATACGACACCGCGAGAGAGAGAGAGAGATCGAGAGAGAGAGAGAGAGGGGGTTACCTTCGGGAGAGAGAGAGGAGAGGACGCCGACGCCGACGACGACACCGACGCCGATCACCGAAGTCGACACCGACGAGAGAGAGAGAGAGAGAGAGGAGAGAGAGTGAATTTGGGGGGAATGCGAAAAGTTCCCCCTGCCGTTTCATTTAAAGTCTGGTACGTATAAATAGCGACGGACTAGCGACTGGCAAAAACCCGTCGCCCAGCAGTCACCTTTTTGATACGTGCCGACTGAATATCCGTCGCTAAGTGGTCGAAGATATGTCCCGCCAATTCTCTACATAATTCCTGCCAAATAATCGACTGCGTAGCGACGACTGTAATTCCGTCGCTATAACTCCGACAGTCTAGCGACGTATGTGCGACCTTTCCTTCCCCTAAAATTAAAATAAAAATGGCAAAGGCGTGTGGTCGGTAATCAGTCGGCGAGCGGCCACGAATCCGTCGCTAACGCCGACTGAAAAATTCTGTCGCTAAATATCCGTCGCTAATTTAGTGTATTTTGGTAGTGGCAAGTGCGAGTTTTGTATTGATATAGTCCCTTTCCTTGGACACATTATCTCGGAAGAGGGACTTTCGGTGGATCCAGAGAAGGTAGCTACCGCAGAGTCTTGGCCTACACAAACATCAGTTGCAGAAGTTAGGAGTTTTCTCGGACCTGCGGGGTATTATTTCTGATGGATTGCAGAGCCCATGACGCGGTTGACGCACAAGGATGAAGAGTTTGGATGGACAAAAGATTGTCAGAAGGCTTTTGAAGAATTGAAGAAGAGGTTGACCTCAACACCTATTTTGACGCTTTCTTCTGGATCGGGAGGATTCATGGTTTATAGTGATGCATCGGATAGTGGACTTGGATGTGTTTTGATGCAACACGAAAAAGTCATAGCCTACACATCAAGACAGATGAGGTACATGAGAAGAATTATCCTACTCATGATCTGGAGTTAGGAGCGGTGATCTTTGCATTGAAGCTATTGAGGCAATATTTGTACGGAGAACATATGGAGATATTTATGGATCATAAGAGCTTGAAGTATGTCTTCACGCAAAAGGAGCTGTATATGAGACGAAGGTGGTGGTTGGAGCTCATGACAGACTATGATATAGAATTACAGTACCATCCTGGCAAGACGAACGTAGTGGCGGATGCTTTGAGTAGGAAGCCTACTGCATATTTCTTGACAGCCCAGCCACAGTTATTAGAGGACCTTTAGGAGCTTGGAATAGAAGTCATTATGCCGAGAAATCAAGGAGTACTTGCCAATTTAGAAGTGCAGTCATCGCTCGTGGATAGGATCAAGGCAGCTTTGCCTACAGACGCAAGATTTTGAAGACTTCGTGAGAGGACAGTGGCTGGAGAGCAGATAGGACTTCAAATTCATGAGGATGGGACATTAAGGTACGAGAATCGCCTATATGTTCAAAATGAAGAACTGAGGCATGAGTTGTTGAGTGAAGCCCACAGTTCTATTTATTCTATTAATCCTGGGAGTACTAAGATGTATCGGGACTTGAAGCAGTACTATTGGTGGCATGGTATGAGAGGGAGATTGCACGCTTCGTAGCAAAGTGCTTGGTCTGTCAGCAGGTAAAGGCAGAACATCAGAGGACTGCAGGTAGGGGTGAGTATTCGGTTTATTCGATTCCAACCGAACCGAATAACCGAAAATCGAATTGGACCGAAACCGAATAAGCAAAACCGAAACCGAACCGAACCGAATTAAATCGGTTCAGTTTTCGGTTTATTCGGTTTTTAGGTTTATTTGTGTTTTTTTTTTAATATATATATATATATAT
This sequence comes from Iris pallida, assembly GCA_029216955.1. Lineage (NCBI taxonomy): Eukaryota > Viridiplantae > Streptophyta > Magnoliopsida > Asparagales > Iridaceae > Iris > Iris pallida. The sequence goes on from JANAVB010026799.1 coordinate 4,044,864, forward strand.
ATATATATTTATATATATATATATATATATATATATATATATATATATATATATATAGGTATTAATACATATTTTTTTATAAAATATATATATATATATATAAAATATATATATATATATATATATATATATATATATATATATTATATATATATATAAAAAATATATATACATATATATATATATATATATATATATATATATATATATATATAAAAATATATATATATATATACATATATATATATATATAAACTAAAATATATATTATATATATATATATATATATATATATATATATATATATATATATTTTATATATATTATATATATATATATATATATATATATATATATATATATATATATAATATATATATATATATTTGAGTTTATATATATATATATATATTTTATATATATATATATAAATATATATATATATATATATATATATAATATATATATATATATATATATATATATATATATATATATATATATATTTGAGTTTATATATATATATATATATATATATATATATATATATATATATATATAAACTAAATTTTTTTATTCGGTTTTCGGTTTTAGACCGAAACCGAAACCGAATAAGAAAATTTAGTATTTTCAAAACCGAAACCGAACCGATTTTTTTAAAAACCGAACCGAATCTCTTATTCGGTTCGGTTCGATTTTCGGTTCAAAATCGAATAATGCTCACCCCTAATTGCAGGTATGTTGCAACCGCTTCCCATTCCTGAATGGACGTGGAAGCATATTACCATGGATTCTGTTACTAGATTTTCGAGGAGGCCTAGTGGAAAGGATGCAGTTTGGGTGATTGTGGATAGACTCACGAAGTCGACACATTTTCTGCCATTCAAAGTGGGTCAGTCCACCGAGATGCTAGCTGACTTGTACATGAGACAAATTGTGAAACTTGATGGGGTACCGGTTAGTATAGTCTCGAAAAGGGATTCTATATTCACCTTGCATTTATGGAGGAGTATATAAGAGAGCTTGGGTACGAGACTCAAGTTTAGTACTTCGTATCATCCACAAACGGATGGTCAGTTGGAGCGCTCTATACAGACCCTAGAAGACATGTTCAGGGCGTGCTTATTGGACTTTGGAGGCTCTTGGAAGGATCACTTGCACTTGGTGGAATTCTCCTACAACAACAGTTACCAAGCTAGTATACAAATGGCACCATATGAAGCATTGTATGGAAGAAAGTGAAGATCACCCATATGTTAGAGTGACGTGGGATAGCGACAGATACTTGAACCTGTCACCCCCAGTTTTCATGAACAAGGGTATTTTGGTAATTTTCCACTTTAAAATTATTATGAAATTATTTATTTATTTATAGTATTATTTTAGGGTTATTTGAGTCGGGTTCGAATTTTAACTCATTCCGACTTGTATCGGGAACCCGGGATAGTGTTGACTCTAGCGGGCCCACACATTAGTTAGCCATGGCCCACATGTTAGTTATTTTAGTTAGTGACTAGGCTAATTTATTTTGGTTAGGATTATTTGGATTAGTGTTTTAGGAATGACTAAACTAGCCCCGACTTAGAAACTCTTCAATGTATTAACAAATAGATTAGAGAGGGGGCTTTTTGGGCTTTCCCTAATAAGACAAAACCCTCCCCATGGTCGGCCACTTCAAGTGGATAGGACTTAGCCATTCAACATTATCCACCCTTTCATTCTCTCTCTTGTTCTTCCCCAAATTGATTTTGAGAGCAAACCCAAGAAATTTCTCCACCAAATCCTTCCATTTTTCTCCACCCAACCTTCTTCTTTCCTTCTCCATTCAAGCCAAGGAGGAAGCTACTCAAGTTTGGGAGGAGTCAGAGCTCGTTCGGGTCCATTCGGGGTTCCTACGTATCGATGGCACATCTGGAGACATTTCCTTCGATTCGAGTCACCGGGAGGTATAAATCCCTTTCCCTTCTCATTTTTTCTCATGTATTAGGATGGTTTTGACCCATAGGAATGACCCCCATGGTTTTGTGTCCATTCGTGTCCATTTCGTGTCCATTTGGACACTTGTAGAGGTGTCCTATGTGTAGGATCGTGTCCTAATGGGAAAACCCCTATTTGGACACATGTGGAATTATTTGTGTATTGATTTAATGTTGTTCTAATATTTATTCCAGATTTTATAGGTGTTAGGAATGTGTTTTCCTAAGTATCATATTGTATCATATTATCATATATATATATATATATATATATATATATATATATATATATATATATATACATATATATATGTAAAAAAAAAATATATATATATATATACATATATATAAATATATATATATATATATATATATATATATATATATATATATATATATATAAAATATATACGGCTTATATATATATATATATATAAGTATATATATTATGGTGTGTGGTGTGATTTTGTGTTCATGAATGGGGGGCAACAGGGTTCGGCGAAGTGGGAGAGTTAGTGTGTGTGTTTGTGTTAGTTTAGAGAGTGTGTAGTTGTGGTGTTTGAGGATTGGTGTGAGAGTGTTGAAGGGATAGGACCAACAGCTCTGAAATCAGTAGTTGGACAGTCCCTTGCTGCCATTTCCTATCCAACAGCGACCCCGTACCAGTCCACTAAACCAACTTATATGGCTGTCTAGTTTGGCCTCTTAATGGCTGTCAAAAACCCCACAAATAGCCCAACAAAACCTGTCCTTGCTCTCCCATTTCCTGCCTAGACATAGCCTATGTTGGCTGTCCCTTAGACTGTCCAAAACAGTCCAGATGTTAACCCCACGTGGCTGTCCTTAAACCCTATTATCAGTCCAAAATCCCCCACAAAAAATAGTCCACTAACAGTCCTAAAACACCTTTGATGGCTGTCCTAAAATAGTCCTTGTTTGCCCCATATATCAGCCCATATAAACACCACATTACAGTCCTTTACACCACTCCATTTCAGTCCTAAACAAACACCTATATGGCTGTCCCATATTCCTGTCATTACACCCCCTTAACACCACCAAAACCATCAACAAATCAGTCCCCCTTGCTTCAAATTCCAGCCCATACATGCACCTATAAGTGGCTGTCCCCTTACTGTATTTCAGTCCCAAAACAACCATTCATGGTGGTCATTAAACCCCCATACAACAGTCCACTTTTCCTGTCCAATGAACCCTTGAAATCAGTCCACAAATTCAGCTGTGTGTGTGTATTTATGAGTTTGTGAGAGTGTTGTGTGTTAGTGAGTGGGATTTATGTGAGTGCTAGAGTGATGTGAGAATGAGATATGATACATGGTAAGGTAATGATAAGGGAAATATAAGTTTTACCTAGAAATAGGATATTGGAGTCTAGAGTCTAAGATAGGGTTAGAACTTGATTCCTTTGGTTGGTAATGATCAAATATAGTGCTCATAGACTAGTTTTGACGTCGGTTGTCTATTTTGACCAAAAGTCAACAAAAGTCAACCGAGAGTCAAACTTAGTCTTTAAGCGACTAGATTTGACCGAAACCAAACCAAAGTTGACCAGTTGACTGAAAGTCAACAATTGGTCAACATTAGACTAGTTTGACCTAGGGTTGACCTAGAGTTGACCAGAGTTGACCAGAGTTGACCAGGGTTGACCAGTTAACCAAAAGTCAACTGTAAGTCAACCTTTGACCCCGTTTGACCTAGTTCGACTTGGATTGACTCCCAGAGACTTGGTATGACCCAGTATGAACCAGTATGACCTAGTATGACTCAGTTTGACCTATATTGACCTAGTTTTGACTTAGACTTGTATTCATGACTTAAATTAGTTTTCTTTTCAGTATAAAACCCTGTTTGACTCATAGTATCTTATTTTAGGTCTGTGATTATTCTGAGCGTCTGTTCACCTTATCAGCTCAGGACCATAGGCGAGTACATTTACTGATAGTTTTTATTGTCTTGATATCTACTATATCCGATTCAGTTGTAGTATTTTACATGATTCCCGACACGACAGTTCACGGACTAGTATACGTCGGATCCTGTCATGAGATATTATTCCTGGACTTCCATGGTATATGGGTATGTGATATTTCTGTGTTTCTGTACTTATATAGACATTGATTTAGGAGTGGACTGGCCCTCTGCTCTCGAACCCTGTGTCATGACGTGCCATGTCCGGATCCGTGATACTATTCGGGGATAGGGGAATTATTAGGGGTTATGTGATCAAAGCCTCCCTGTATCTATTTTTGCTAGCGCCACGCTCACCTCACGTAGGGTGTAGCAGATACCCCATTGCCAGTTATCCAGGTTGGACGACATGACTCTCTGTTGAGGACACCGCGGATTGCCGGGCCAAGTGGATAACTCTCTCTTGATTCCCTAGCCGATCACATATCGCTCTAATAGTTCAAATCACCTTTTACATTTATTAGCGTATCTTATATTTTCAGTTATGCTTTGCTTTCTGTACTTCTCACCATGCTATGATTTTATTTCTCACATGCTCTACCTGCCTTTATACTGTACCATGATTTGAGACTAAAGTCCTGTTTGAAAGAAGGGTTGCAACCCCGGTCCTTGTTTGGTTCAAGGGTTGTAACTCGGCTTTCAAATGGTTCCCAAGTTGCCTATATCTTTGTCTTGTATTTCATTATACTGTCTCATATAGTATTTGTCAATTCATATGGAACTGTTGTTGATGTTTGTACTTGCTCATTTTCCTGACAGGATACCGTTGATATATTACAGATGACTCTGAGACTGATTGCCCGACCTACTATTGGGTAGAGTCTGATGGAGTAGACTTAGATCGTGGCTTGTTGGTAGAGCCACTAGACTTTGCTCACCCTGAGTAGCATAGTTTAGTTAGGTTTGCCTAGCCTGCGAGCCAGCTAGTACATTTCAGTTTGTAGTATCTATTATATATATTTTCTGAGACTCTGGATGTTTGTGTATAGCTCTGACTTATGGATCTTGGACTCATTTATTGTTTTATCTATCATATTTCCTTTCCATGCTATCTACCTTAGTTTTATATTTGTGATTGAGACTGTATTGCTATGTCACCTCCATTCGGAGTGTATATACTGTACAGGTACATTTATCTGTTTTAGTCGTAGTATTTACAGACCCTATATACATCGTTCTATCGCTGATTCTGTGGCGTAGGCTGGACGTAACCACGTGCTCGTACCCCTCTTCAGGGTGTGGGTCGTGACCGTTTTTGTGGTAGCCCATGGAGGCCTATGTCGCAATTAGTACGATCTCGTAATAGTGCTCGACTTAGAGTACTAATTACGAGCCTACAATTAGGACATAGGATCTAGGGTATGATAGGAGTTACTCAATCACATTTTAGGAAATTTCTGATCTTTTGATTACCATGACAAATTCTTTTGCATTGAATTTAATTGTCCTTCTTTGATATTCCTATTATGTGCCATATTGATTCCTTGTTTCAATCTATCCTCGGGATGACGATCACTCGCTCTCAGGCAGCAGGTTCTAGCGTTGTACCGGAGAGGCCCGATCCGGCAGGACTTCCACCTCCGGCTACGGGAGCTGCACTTGAGGGTGCTGCCATCTTAGTTCCTGCCCCTCAGGCGGGAGCAGCAGTAGAGACAGTTCCAGGAGGTCTTCCACCTCCAGCAGCAGGAACGTCCATAGTCGTCCCTGATATTCTTCCACCGTCGCCTCAGTTACCGACAGATACACAGGGGATGATGGCCCTTCTGCAGTAGATGTTGCAGACTCAGAGCACACAGACAGATATGTTATGACGGAGCATGGAGAACTCCCATCAGCTGGCGATGGCAGCAGTGGAGAGGGGTGCACCGGCTTCGGCTCAGGGAGCACCAGCACAGCAGCAGGGTCAGGGGAGGCCCGGTACGTACCTTGATTTCAGGAAGATGAACCCACGGGAGTTCAAGGGTACCGAGGGTTTCCTATACGCGGACAACTGGTTAGAGGATGTCCAGCGGAGTCTGGAGTTGGCAGAGGTCCCGAGAGGACTGTGGGTGACTTCTGCAGCGAGCCAGTTTTTTGACATAGCGCTGACTTGGTACTGTACGGATCTGCGTGCGTCTGTAAGAGGTTTGTCTTGGGAGGACTTCAGGAAGCTCATTAAGGAGAAGTTCTACCTGGATGTAGCCTTGACAGCTTTGGAGGGGCAGTTTGCCAGTCTGGTGCAGGGGAACTCATCGGTAGACGAGTATGCATCGGAGTTCTTCCGCCTGAGCAGGTTTGCACCTAGTATTGTCCAGGATGAGGGGTGCAAGGCCCGAAAGTTTTGGAGGGGTCTTATACATGCAGTGCGCACTCGTACCTCTGGGAGACGTGATACGACCTTCGAGCAGATCTTGAAGGAGGCACAGATTGCAGAGGAGGACTTCGGCCTCAAGCCGAAGAGGGGCAGTGACGTTCTCGGAGCTAAGTTGAGTGCAGGGCCGGCGAAGCGCCCACATTTCCAGCAGAGGCAGTTCCAGCAGCAGCAGCCTCAGTTACAGTTTCAGCAAGCACCGGCGCGTGCCCAGCAGCACCCGGGTCAGGGTCAGGGTCAGAGGCCAGCTACATAGTACACCTTCTGCGGGAAGTCGGGGCACACTAGAGAGGCTTGTAGGAAGAGGTTGGGCGTCTGCTTATACTGTGGGGTGCCCGATCATCAGCTGAAGGATTGCCGTCTTCGGAGAGTCTGAGGAGGCCAGGACAGAGTGCCGCATACCATAGGACCAGCAGTTCAGCAGAGAGGTCCTCCACTTCAGAATCAGCAGAAGCATTTTGTTCAGCATCAGAGGGGAGCCCCTGCGGGCAGAGTGTTCACCCTGACAGCAGAGGAGGAGACAGAGCCAGTAGGCGATGTAGTGGCAGGTTACGTTCTTCTCGATACATTCCCTGCATTTATCTTATTTGATTCTGGTGCCACTCATAGCTTTGTGTCTGTTTCCTTTGCTCTGAGACACAATATTATTGCTGAACCTTTGGGTAGGACTTGCAAGATATTGACCAGGGAAGGCATCATCCTGGTCAACAATATCTGCAAGGGGCAGAGAGTTACTGTAGGAGGCCGGGTTTTGGGTGTGTGCTTGCTCGTAATGCCCCTTCCGAGGTACGATGTGGTACTCAGAATGGATTGGTTGAGCATGCACCATGCTAGTATAGATTGTAGAGGAGGTAGGATTCTGTTTAGGCCGCCGGAAGAGCCAGAGATTGTGTTTGTCAGAGGAGCAGCTGAGCCAGAAGATGGGTTCTGTGGAGCTTTACTGGCGGGGCAGGCATTGCCACATCCATTGATAGCTGATTTCATGGATATTTTTCTCGAGGAGTTGCCTGGGATGCCGTCGGATAGAGATGTTGAGTTCTCTATAGACTTAGTGCCGGGTGCTAAGCCTATCTCACAGCACGTCTATAGGGTCAACAACAACGACTTGGCAGAGCTGAAGAAGTAGGTCGACGAGCTGCAGGACAAAGGATTCATTAGATCCAGTTCATCGCCTTGGGGAGCGCCAGTTCTGTTTGTACCAAAGAAGGATGGTACGATACGCATGTGTATCAATTACAGGGCGCTCAACAACCTTACTATCAAGAACAAGTACCCATTGCCAAGGATTGACGACTTGTTCGATCAGTTGAGCTGTTCCAAGGTGTTTTCGAAGATAGATCTGAGGTCCGGCTATCATCAGCTGAAGGTAAAGAAGGAAGACGTTCCGAAGATAGCTTTTCGAATTCGGTACGGACATTATGATTCACTGTGATGCCATTTGGGTTGACCAACGCCCCAGCTGTGTTTATGAACTTGATGAACAAGGTATTCCATCAGTACCTTGACAAGTTCGTGGTGGTCTTCATAGACGACATCCTAGTCTACTCGAAGACGCCGGAGGAGCACGAGGAGCATCTGAGGATTGTGCTCGAGACCCTGAGAAAGGAGCAGTTGTATGGGAAGCTGTTGAAGTGTGAGTTCTTCCTAGACCAGGTCGAGTTCTTAGGTCATATTGTGACCGAGCACGGGATCTCAGTAGACCAAAAAAAGATTGCTGCGGTAGAGTCTTGGTCTACGCCCAGTTCAGTTGCCGAGATTCGGAGCTTTCTGGGTTTGGCGGGTTACTATCGAAAGTTCGTCCAGGATTTCTTACGGATTGCGGAGCCGATGACTAGACTCACCAGGAAGGACGTGGAGTTCATCTGGACTGAGGAGTGTCAGGCCGCCTTCGATGAGCTGAAGAAGAGGTTGACATCAGCTCCGATCTTGACATTACCGTCTGGGACCGGTGGTTTCTCGATTTACAGCGACGCTTCTGGCCGAGGTCTGGGTTGTGTACTTCAGCAGCATGGGAAGGTGATTGCCTACGCATCTAGGCAGTTACGTCCTCATGAGAAGAACTACCCGACTCACGATCTGGAGTTAGCTGCTGTTATCTTTACCCTGAAATTGTGAAAGCACTATCTGTACGGAGAGCGGGTTGAGATCTTTACTGATCACAAGAGCTTGAAGTACGTGTTCACTTAGAAGGAGCTGAACATGCGGCAGAGACGTTGGCTTGAGCTGATGAAGGATTTCGATATCGCCTTGCAGTACCATCCAGGGAAGGCCAACGTAGTTGCAGATGCCTTGAGCATGTATCCAGTAGCTATATATCTGACAACAGACCGTCATCTTTTGGCTGACCTGGACAGTTTGGGAATCGAGGTGATTATTCCAGGAATGGAGGTGCAGATGTGGGGCTTACAGATTCAGCCTGAGTTGATGGATAGAGTCAGATCAGCACAGTAGGATGATGTTGCCCTGAGGAGCATCAGAGAGCAGGTGCGGGCAGGGTTGCTCGATGATTTCTCTATTACCGAAGATGGGTCGCTGCGGCACGGTGCTAGACTGTGCATTTCGAGTGAGGAGCTTCGGGAGGAGGTTCTTCAGGAGGCACATCGCTCTCAGTACTCTATGCATCCTGGTGCCAACAAGATGTACAGAGATTTGAGGGAACACGTTTGGTGGTACAGCATGAAGCGTGAGGTAGCTCCATTTGTATCTCGCTGCTTAGTTTGTCAGCAGGTGAAGGCCGAGAGGCAGAGGCCTGGTGGATTGCTACAGCCACTACCCATTTCTGAGTGGAAGTGGGAGCACATCACCATAGACTTTATGTCCGGACTTCCACGATCTCCAGGAGGGAAAGACGCGATTTGGGTTATAGTTGATAGATTGACCAAATCGGCCCACTTTTTGTCTTTCAAGGTGGGATTCTACGGAGAGGTTGGCAGAGCTGTACGTTCGTCAGATTGTACGATTGTATGGGGTTCCTGTGAGCATAGTTTCAGATCGGGATAACCGTTTCACTTCCCACTTCTGGAGGAGTTTGCAGGCTAGCTTGGGCCCCTCGCTCAAGTTTAGTACCGCTTATCACCCCCAGACAGACGGAGAGGACTATACAGACTTTGGAGGGTATGCTTCGTACGTGTGTGCTAGATCTCGGGGGTTCTTGGGAGGATCATCTTCACCTGGTAGAGTTTGCTTACAACAACAGCTATCAGGCCAGTATAGAGATATCGCCATTCGAGGCTCTATACGGACGGAGATGCCGTACTCCTTTGTCATGGGACGATGTTGGCGAGAGAGTGCTGCTTGGACCGGAGATGGTAGTGGATGCAGCTGAGAAGGTCAGTTTGATTAGAGACAAACTTCGGGTGGCTCAGGATCGGCAGCGGCATTGGGCCGATAGCCACCAGAGACCGTTAGAGTTCGAGGTTAGTTTCAGTTCCTGTTTGTGATGTTTGTGATTTTGTTTGTCCTGTGTGCTGAGTTTGTTTTATGTCTAGGCTGGTGCTTTGGTATTCCTGAAGATTTCTCCGACACGGGGCACGATTCGCTTTGGCAGAGGTGGGAAGCTTAGTCCGCGCTACATCGGGCCTTTCACTATCCTTGAGAGGGTCGGTGTAGTGGCTTACCGGCTAGACTTGCCGCCTACGCTAGAGGGGGTACACAACGTATTCTATGTGTCGTAGCTGAGATGGTACGTGGCGGACCCCAGCCATGTATTGGACCATTCAGCGATCGAGGTGGGGCCTACTCTTCACTATCCAGAGCAGCCAGTGGAGATTCTGGATCGTAGGGAGAAGGTGCTCCGGAACCAGGTTATACCCTTGGTACGTGTTGCATGGAGGCATCATTCTCCAGGTGAGTCTACCTGGGAGAGAGAGTACGACATGCGGGAGCGTTTCCCTTATCTCTTCGAGCCCTGAGGTATAATTTTTGTTTCTGCATATGATTCAGAGTATGTTTGTTTTAATTTTGAGGACAAATTTTTTTTAAGGTGGATAGATTTGTCACCCCCAGTTTTCATGAACATGGGTATTTTGGTAATTTTCCACTTTAAAATTATTTTGGAATTATTTATTTATTTATAGTATTATTTTGGGATTATTTGAGTCGGGTTCGAATTTCAACTCATTCCGACTTGTATCGGGGACCCGGGGTAGTGTTGACTCTAGCAGGGCCCACACACTAGTGAGCCATGGCCCACATGTTAGTTATTTTAGTTAGTGACTAGGCTAATTTATTTTGGTTAGGATTATTTGGATTAGTGTTTTAGGAATGACTAAACTAGCCCCGACTTAGAAACCCTTTCATGTATTAACAAATAGATTAGAGAGGGGGCTTTTTGGGCTTTCTCTAATAAGACTAAACCCTCCCCATGGCTGGCCACTTCAAGTGGATAGGACTTAGCCATTCAACATTATCCACCCTTTCATTCTCTCTCTTGTTCTTCCCCAAATTGATTTTGAGAGCAAACCCTAGAAATTTCTCCACCAAATCCTTCTATTTTCTCCACCCAACCTTCTTCTTTCCTTCTCCATTCAAGCCAAGGAGGAAGCTACTCAAGTTTGGGAGGAGTCGGAGTACATTCGTGTCCATCCGGGGTTCCTACGTGTCGGTGGCACATCGGGAGACATTTTCTTCGATTCGAGTCACCGGGAGGTATAAATCCCTTCCCCTTCTCATTTTTTCTCATGTATTAGGATGGTTTTGACCCATAGGAATGATCCCCATGGTTTTGTGTCCATTCGTGTCCATTTTCCATTTGGACACTTGTAGAGGTGTCCTATGTGTAGGATCGTGTCCTAATGGAAAAACCCCTATTTGGACACATGTGGAATTATTTGTGTATTGATTTAATGTTGTTCTAATATTTATTCCAGATTTTGTAGGTGTTAGGAATGTGTTTTCCTAAGTATCATATTGAACCATATTATCTAATATATATATATATATATATATATATATATATATATATATATATATATATATATATATATATATATATATATATATATATATATATGGCTTATATATATATAAGTATATATATTATGGTGTGTGGTGTGATTTTGTGTTCATGAGTGGGGGAAACAGGGTTCGGCCAAGTGGGAGAGTTAGTGTGTGTGTTTATGTTAGTTTAGAGAGTGTGTAGTTGTGGTGTTTGAGGATTGGTGTGAGAGTGTTGAAGGGAGAGGACCAACAGCTCTGAAATCAGCAGCTGGACAGTCCCTTGCTGTCCATTCCCTGTCCAACAGCCACCCCGTACCAGTCCACTAAACCAACTTATATGGCTGTCCAGTTTGGCCACTTAATGGCTGTCAAAAACCCCACAAACAGCCCAACAAAACATGTCCTTGCTCTCCCATTTCCTGCCTAGACATAGCCTATGTTGGCTGTCCCTTGGACTGTCCAAAACAGTCCAGATGTTAACCCCAAGTGGCTGTCCTTAAACCCTGTTATCAGTCCAAAATCCCCCACCAAAAACAGTCCTCTAACAGTCCTAAAACACCCTTGATGGCTGTCCTAAAACAGTCCTTGTTTGCCCCATATATCAGCCCATATAAACACCATATTACAATCCTTTACACCACTCCATTTCAGTCCTAAACAAACACCTATATGGCTGTCCCATATTCCTGTCATTACACCCCCTTAACACCACCAAAACCATCACCAAATCAGTCCTTCCTTGCTTCAAATTCTAGCCCATACATGCACCTATAAGTGGCTGTCCCCTTACTGCATTTCAGTCCCAAAACAACCATTCATGGTTGTCATTAAACCCCCATACAACAGTCCACCTTTCCTGTCCAATGAACCCTTGAAATCAGTCCACAAATTCAACTGTGTGTGTGTGTGTGTATTTTTGAGTTTGTGAGAGTGTTGTGTGTGAGTGAGTGGGATTTATGTGAGTGCTAGAGTGATGTGAGAATGAGATATGATACATGGTAAGGTAATGGTAAGGGTAATATAAGTTTTACCTAGAAATAGGGTATTGGAGTCTAGAGTCTAAGATAGGGTTAGAACTTGATTCCTTTGGTTGGTAATGATCAAATATAGTGCTCATAGACTAGTTTTGACGTCGGTTGACCATTTTGACCAAAAGTCAACAAAAGTCAACCGAGAGTCAAACTTAGTCTTTAAGCGACTAGATTTGACCGAAACCAAACCAGAGTTGACCAGTTGACTAAAAGTCAACAATTGGTCAATATTAGACTAGTTTGACCTAGGGTTGACCTAGAGTTGACTAGAGTTGACCAGGGTTGACCAGTTGACCAAAAGTCAACTGTGAGTCAACCTTTGATCCCTGTTTAACCTAGTTCGACTTGGATTGACTCCCAGTGACTTGGTATGACCCAGTATGAACCAATATGACCTAGTATGACTCAGTTTGACCTAGATTGACCTAGTTTTGACTTAGACTTGCATTCAAGACTTAAATTAGTTTCCTTTTCAGTATAAAATCCTGTTTGACTCATAATATCTTATTTTAGGTCTGTGATTACTCTGAGCGTCTGTTCACCTTATCAGCTCAGGACCACAGGCGAGTACATTCACTGATAGTTTTCATTGTCTTGATATCTACTACATCCGATTCAGTTGTAGTATTTTACATGATTCCCGACATGACGATTCACAGACTAGTATACGTCGGATCCTGTCATGAGATATTATTCCTGGACTTCCATGGTATATGGGTATGTGATATTTCTGTGTTTCTGTACTTATATAGACATCGATTTGGGAGTAGGCTAGGCCCCCTGCTTTCGAACCCTGTGTCATGACGTGCCATGTCCGGATCCGTGATACTATTCGGGGATGGAGGAAATTATTAGGGGTTATGTGATCAAAGCCTCCATGTAACTATTTTTGCTAGCGCTACCCTCACCTCACGTAGGGTGTAGCAGATACCCCATTGCCAGTTATCCAGGTTGGACTGCATGACTCTCCGTTGAGGATACCGCAGATTGTCGGGCCAAGTGGATAACTCTCTCTTGACTCCCTAGCCGATCACATATCGCTCTAATAGTTCAAATCACTTTTTACATTTATTAGCAGTATCTTATATTTCCAGTTCAGCTTTGCTTTCTGTACTTCTCACCATGCTATGATTTTATTTCTCACATGCTCTACCTGCCTTTATACTGTACCATGATTTGAGACTAAGTCCTGTTTGAAAGAAGGGTTACAACCCCAGTCCTTGTTTGGTTCAAGGGTTGTAACTCGGCTTTCAAATGGTTCCCAAGTCGCCTATATCTTTGTCTTGTATTTTATTATACTGTCTCTTATAGTATTTGTCAATTCATATGGAACTGCTGTTGGTATTTGTACTTGCTCATTTTCCTGACAGGATACCGTTGATATATTACAGATGACTCTGAGACTGATTGCCCGACCTACTATGGGGTCGAGTCTGACGGAGTAGACTTAGACCGTGGCTTGTTGGTAGAGCCACTAGACTTTGCTCACCCTGAGTAGCATAGTTTTGTTAGGTTTGCCTGGCCTGCGAGCCAGCTAGTACATTTCAGTTTGTAGTATCTATTATATATATTTTCTGAGACTCTGGATGTTTGTGTATAGCTCTGACTTGTGGATCTTGGACTTATTTACTGTTTTATCTATCATATTTCCTTTCCATGCTATCTACCTTAGTTTTATATTTGTGATTGAGACTGTATTGCTATGTCACCTCCATTCGGATTGTATATACTGTACAGGTACATTTATCTGTTTTAGTCGTAGTATTTACAGACCCTATATACAACGTTCTACTACCGATTCTGTGGCGTAGGCTGGACGTAACAACGTGCTCGTGCCCCTCTTCAGGGTGCGGGATCGTGACAGAACCAGAGCTTGTGACGCAGACAGTCGACAAAGTAAAGCAGTTTCAAAGTCATCTTCAGGCAGCTCAAGACGGTAGAAGCATTGGGCCGATACGCATCGTCGCCCACTGGAATTCAAGGAAGGAGAGCATGTATTTCTGAGGATCTTATCGACGCGGGGCACCATTCAATTCGAAGTTGAGGGAAGTTGAGTCCAAGGTATATTGGACCGTTCGATATCATTGAGCATGTAGGAGAGGTGGCATATCGTCTTTCATTACCCCCTCTAATTGTATTACCCCCATCACTAGAGGGAGTGCATGATGTATTCCATGTATCATAGCTGAGGAGGTATGTGACTGATCCCAGTCATGTGGTCGATCACTCTGAGATCACGGTGGGACCTAGTTTATCATATGAGGAGCAGCCGATAGGTATCTTTGATACGAGTGAGAAGACGCTCAGAGGGCAGATGAAAAGACTGGTTCGTATTGCATGGAAGCACTATTCTCCGGGAGAATCAACTTGGGAGCATGAAGATTCTATGCGTGAGCGTTATCCTCACTTATTCGTAGATGCCGGTAAGTCTTAGTTTAATTATTCTTATGATAAGTTTTTTTAATATAATTGTGTTATTTTTAATTTTGAGGACAAAATTTTCTAAGGTGGGTAGGTTGTAAGCCCCCTCATTTTTGGATCTTATTTTTAATTATGTTATATGGATATTTTAATTTATTAAATTCAATAATGACTATGTTAGTAGTTTACTATAGCTTTGATTTTTTGAATCACAACAAATATTATTTTCTCAAATTCAGTTCCATATCTGAATTCTAGACACATCCACCTTGAGTTTGATATATCACGTCCCATCCAATTTTGCTTTTCAACATTCCTTTGATTTCCCGTAACTTTGGGCCAACTTAGGCCAACATGAGCCGTTGACGTAATTTTAAGCCAACTTCCAATTTGATTTTTGGACTTGACATAGATCGAAACCGTATGACCCAATATATTGTTTTGATCCATTTTGAGGCTATAATGCACATGCCTAGGGTGTACCATCCAATCGAGTTCTCATGTGCTACTTATTTGCAAATGGCACATGAGACTCATTAAATTGATTTTTCACGTCCAATTTGACTAGTAATGCTACTCGGACCCTAACCTAGTCAGCCCTACTAGTTAGAGCCTAACTAGGAGTACCAAAACTAAGTATACATATATTTAAGAGAATTTTAGAGGTTTAATTGAAGCCATATGCAATATTCTCTTATATATTTGGCTTGGTCAAACATCTAACCAAAAAAGGAAACCTATAATAATAGTATGATTTGGAGAACCAAATCATATCCAAATTAGATCAAACCAAAGCCCATGCCCTAATAATATATATACCTATCAAACCCTAACCATCTCTCTCTCTCATAACCGCCCACCACTCCATAACCCCTCCAAACCTAGCGGCCACCACTCCAAGGCCGACCACCATAGCCGACCCCCTTTCCTTCTCAAAATCCTAATTTCCCCTCAATTTCTGTGCCACCACCACCACTCACATGACCCTCTCAACATACTCTTCCACCCTAGCAACTACAGGAGCAACCTTGCGGCCATTAGAGAGGTGCACGATGCGCTACTTGGGGCGAAACTCCGTCGAATCGATGTCTGAAATGTCACAGTTGGCTAGTCAACTTGTAGATGATGTTTCATCCACTTTTTCTCATCTGTTTCTACTCAAACCAAATTCGAGAGTTACCTTTGTATGTCTACTCCAACCTCTGGTCGCCGAATCCTCTAGTTCCAAGCGGTTTGCCCGTGGCGTCGATTTTACGAGAGGGTATCCAGAACCGAGGAATTCTATTGCGATCTATTTTTCACCTATTTAAGTTCAGTTTCTAACCTTATTATATTTTTATTCAGAATCTAGACGTCGATAACTTTTCGACACATATCTGAAAGTTAGGTTTCACATCAGTTTACTATTTTTAAAAATTCAAGACATTTGCCGTGTCACCGAACTCCAAAAAATTCTGCTTTCCTTGTGTCCAAAAGTGTCAAAACTTCATGAGTTCATATTAAACTTTATGTTGTGTAAGATTTAACATTATAAGTACTATTTTAAGTAATTTTTGGGATTTGTACAGAATTTATTAATTTTATTTAATCGTTGTTTCCGAACTAAATTAATATGTCGAATTGAGGAAGTTATATGTGGCATTGACATAAGACCTCTTGTGAAAGGGTTCCCCTATTGAAAATATAATTGTAGCAATATATAAGTATTTATAGATAAATTCAAGAATTTAAATATATTATTTTGTTATAATTGTAAAGTATTTATGAGAGGTTTTGTTACCTATATGTACTTATATAATAGATGCAGTGTCGTAACAACGTTATGGCAACTAGGAGGCGTAGATACTCATATAATTTATATATGGCGTGTTGATATAGAATATTAAATATTGTGTATTATTATAGGTGAGCTTGGGAGGATCGACAAGGACACCAGAGTTGGACAGGCTTACCCACAGACAGCAGTTATAGGCAAGCGTGCCTTGCCTTCGTTACAGATTATTCTTTTCTGTTTTGTTGTTCTTTTTTATTAGCACTGCATGACGTAGTGTAGAAGCATAGAAAATATGAGATTGATGCGGATCATAATTTTGTTGACACAAAGGCACAGTCAACCAAATATTGATAGAATTGACTAAATAATACTTGTGATAATTCAATACGACACATGCAGACTGCATCCAACTCAAGTTAGACGACATCTCAGTTTTGCAAATGCAAGTTATTTTTGAGTCTGTATTTTATAAATTTATTGAGTTTAGACTGATGTAAGCTGAGTTGTGCTGAGCTCTTGAGACTTAACCTATAACCTACCCAAAATCCATAAGCTCCACACATCCAAATAAGCCCATTGGACCTTAAGACCTATTCTGTGCTCTGGAGACAGAGTTCGGGCCGAACTCTGTCCTCTAAGAATTAGCACCCTAATTTTTAGGGTTGGCTGGTTGCTAGTTGTCCAACGGCCAAATATTTGAAAATTCCTACCAGAATTCTGGCCGAATTCTCCCTACTAGTATCCTATAAATAGGCCATGAATTCTCTCATTTTTATTCATCCAATCTTCTCTTCTCTTCTCTCTAAAGCTCAATACAAGCCATACCCTTCTTCATCTACTAGCCACAAGCTCCCTAAGCCTCAAGTGCTCAGCATTTTTCAGTTAGGAGTTTGTGCAAGAGTTCAAGAAGTCGCTTGGAAAATTCCAAGCATCGCCACTACGATCTTTGTAAGATATTGACGTGCTCTTCTGAAGAAAAGGCACGGGGTGTAACTACTATTTCACAAATAGTGGATTTAATCCTGAGCTAGAGTTCTCAGGCCTGGACTAGTCCTCCACGAGGAAAACCAGGTTAAAATTGGCTGTATTTGCGTATGCTTTCGTGCTCCTTATTTATTTTCGCATTTACTCTGATTAGTTTTATTTGTGAAAGAGTTTAAATTTTTAATTGGCTATTATCGCTATAAACTCTATTCACCCCCCTCTAGAGTTGCCATATGTTCTTCAATTGGTATCAGAGTTCTGCTCTCTCTACAAGGACTAACATCCTAGAGCTGATCCATGGCAACCACACAATCCTTGATTTCCAATCACGGTGAAGGACAGTCCACTCATAGGCCTCCTCTATTTGATGGAACTAACTACACTTATTGGAAAACAAGGATGAGCTATTATCTCAAGTCGCTAGACTTTGACCTGTGGACTATCGTCACTGATGGTTATAAAAAGCCAGCCAGGATAGTTTTCAATGGTGATCTCGTCGAGAAATTACATAAAAAATATTCTGACGAGGAGAAAAAACAGGCAAGTCTAGACGTAAGAGTAATTAATGCTTTATTCTGTGCTATAGACAAGAATGAGTTCAACAGGGTCTCAACATGCACCACCTCTTACGAAGTGTGGAGACTTCTATAAGTGACGCATGAAGGAACCACCCAAGTTAAGGAATCAAAGATAAGCCATCTCACTCAAGAATATGAGGCTTTCAAGATGAAGCCAAATGAGACGATCACGCAAATGTTCACAAGATTCCTCGACATCATCAATCCCCTATCTTCGCTCGACAAACAATCCTCAAATCACGAGAAGATTCACAAGCTACTTAGGGGGCTACCAAAGATTTAGAACCCTAAGGTGACAGCCATCATAGAAGGAAATGATCTCACAACCATGTCCATGGAGACCTTGATAGGAAAGCTGATGACTCATGAGCTTGACCTCAAGGACTTCAAGGAGCCTTCTCCTAAGGCTAAGGAGATCGCACTCAAAGCTCACCGACGGAGGGCCGACCCCGAAGAGACGGATGACAACAACTCAGAAGGTGATGATCAAGCTCTCCCTGTCCGCAACTTCAAGAAATTCCTTCGCTTCAACCGAAGAAAGAAGGACCCACAAGAAGATGACGAAGAAGAGCCAACCTGCTATGGTTGCAAGAAGACGGGACACGTCCGAAAAGACGGTCCATTCTTAAAGAAGAGCAACCGCTATGAGAAACCTTACAAGAAGACTTTCTCAAAGAAATATGCCAACATGAGCATTTGGCATGAAAGCGAAGCTAGTGAATCCGAGGAAGAAATGGACTCTCTTCAAGACGCTGCAAATGTGTGCCTAATGGCAACGTCCGACAAGGTATCAAACGAAACTCTTGATGACTTCACTTTTGATGAACTTGGTGATGCTTTTACCGATTTACTTGATGATCATAAAAAGGTCATTGATAAATATAAACATGCCAAGGAAAAGATCAAAAGTCATGAAGTCAAAATTCAAAGACTTTCTTTACTGCTTGATAACATTAGGGACACTTCACCCACGGATATCACAAATGAGGTATCTAAGCTTAAAATAAGCTTACATGATGCCGAAGCACGCATTGAACAACAAACACAAGAAATCACAGCACTCAATACGGAGCTTGCAGAAGAAAAGAGTAGACACAAGATTTCTATTACTAAGATACATGGTTTGAATGCTAAGGTTACTGAACTGCAAGCTGTCTCCAAAAAATTAGAGACTAAATTGGGAAAACAGGTTGCTCAACCTCAAACCCAATCACATGAGACACACATAAAGCATGACACTACTCATACTAGTCAACCACGTCATCCACCTGCAGCTCATAATCATGCTTACATGTACACACAGTTTCATAATGCACACAAACCACATGCACGTAGAAATAATCATCATGCTACACATAGATACAATCATCACCATGTTGCACAAAAACAACATCACTATCACTCTACATATAGACATCATCACCATGCTACTCCATATAGGCATCATCACCATGCTACTCCATATAGACATCATCACCATGCCACTCCATATACTCCATATAGACTATATCACCATGCCACTCCACATCACTCTATACATAGTCATCATCACTATGCTAACTCTACATATCATCATACTTCTCCACATCACTTTACTCATAGACATCATATGCATGCTCCTAACATAAATAGGAATGCTATATGTACTTATTGTGGTTTACATGGACACATTTCACCATAATGTAGAATTAGAAGATTAGTAGATAGAAAGATATATGCATGGTTTCCAAAAACTAACTTTTCAGGACCCTCAAGAACTTGGGTACCAAAGGTCACATCTATTCTTGATGTAGGTGGACCTTCCCCCCTCAACTAAGAGTAAGTGGATTCTCGATAGTGGATGCTCGCGGCATATGACGGGAGACACAAATCTTTTCGCATCACTATCGATGAAGAGAGAAGGATATGTATCCTTCGGCAACAACCTAAAAGGTTATATTATAGGTAATGGTATTATTGGTCATCCTCCCTCACCCGTAATAAAAGATGTCTACCTAGTGACCGAGTTAAAGCATAACCTGCTCAGCATTAGTCATCTTGCTGACCATGGATATGACATTAACTTTAGACAAAACAAATGCCTTATTTATGATAGGTCAATAGGAGACATTGCTTTTGAAGGGGTAAGAGAGGATAATATTTATATTTTTTATTTGTCTATAGATACTAACAATGCAGGTAGATGCCTATATGCTCATAAGGATGAAAGATTATTATGGCACCAGCGTCTTGGTCATACTAACATGGATACTATATCCAGGCTATCGACTAAGAAGCTAGTTAGAGGCTTGCCCGATATCACATTCAAAAAGGACACGGTATGTGCCGAATGTGAATTGAATAAGGCAACTAAGTCCTCATTTTATTCTATAAACTCTGTAAGTACTTCTAGACCTTTGCAACTTCTCCATATGGATTTATTTGGCCCTAGTAGAGTAGCCAGTCTTGGTGGAAAACTCTACGCCTTTGTTATTGTTGATGATTTTTCTAGATTTACTTGGGTTTTCTTTCTTACAAATAAAAGTGATTCTATTTCAGTTTTCAAGATTTTTGCAAAGAAAGTTCAAAACGAAAAAGGCTACATGATTACTCGAATCCGAAGTGATCATGGAGGCGAATTCGAAAATTCTGATTTTGAAAAGTTTTGTGATTTTAATGGTTTTGATCATGAATTTTTTTGTCCAAGAACTCTTCAACAAAATGGTATTGTGGAGCGGAAGAATAGGACTCTTGGCGATATGGCTAGAGTCATGTTGAACAAGTTTTCACTTCCGAAATACTTTTGGGCTGAAGCTGTCAGTACAGCATGCCACATTTTAAATAGGGTGCTTATTCGTCCTATTACGAAGAAAATACCCTATGAGCTTTGGTTTTGGAGAACCCCAAATGTTTCTTATTTTAGAGTTTTTGGTTGTAGATGCTTTATCCTTAACACCAAAGACAACTTAGGCAAATTTGATGCCAAAGCTGACGATGGTATTTTCCTTGGCTATGCTGCCAAGAGCAAGGGATATAGAGTTTTTAACAAATGCTCATTAATTGTGAAAGAGTCTACAAATATGACTTTTGATGAAGATAACAGTGCAGCAGCTACTCTTGATGATGATGTTGAGCTATCAACTTCTACTCCAATGAATACCACAACCGAAACCAATTCTCTGGAGGGCTTGCCAAAGAAATTCTCTTTCAAGCCATCACATCCAAAAAATTTGGTAATTGGTGAGGTTTCACGTGGAGTAACTACGAGATTATCATTAAGAGACTCTATTGCTAGCACTGCCTTTATTTCACAAATTGAGCCAAAAAACATTTTAGAAGCTTTTAATGATGAATTTTGGATTTCGGCTATGCAAGAGGAACTCAACCAATTCGAGAGGAGCCAAGTTTGGGAACTCGTTCCTAGACCGGCCAATCACTCCATCATTGGCACTAAATGGGTTTTTAGAAACAAAGTAAATGAAGATGGTTCAGTCACACGCAACAAAGCTCGTCTAGTAGCCCAAGGATACAACCAAGAGGAAGGTATCGACTACGATGAGACGTATGCTCCTGTTGCTAGATTGGAATCCATTCAGATGCTTTGTGCATTTACAAATTTTTAAAATTTCAAATTATTTCAAATGGATGTGAAAAGTGCTTTCTTGAATGGATTTATTAAGGAGGAAGTTTATGTGAAACAACCTCCTGGCTTTGAAAATCACAAATTTTCGACCACGTGTTCAAGATAAAGAAAGCGCTGTATGGCCTCAAACAAGCCCCTAGAGCTTGGTATGAACGGCTAAGCAATTTCTTGCTTGAGAAAGGCTTTTCGAAAGGGAAAATTGATACCACACTTTTCATAAAATCCTTTAAAGACACTATTCTTTTAGTACAAATATACGTAGATGATATTATATTTGGTTCTACTGATGAAACCCTCTGTAAAGATTTTGCCAAGTGTATGCAGACCGAGTTTGAGATGAGCATGATGGAGGAGTTCAACTACTTTCTTGGACTGCAAGTCAAACAAATGTCAAATGGAACCTTCATCTGTCAGTCGAAGTATACAAAGGACATGCTAAAGAAATTCGACCTTGACAACGTCAAACCAATCAGCACTCCAATGGCTACTTCAACTAAACTTGAACCAGATGATAGCGGCAAACCCGTGGACCAACGTAAGTATCGAGGTATGATAGGCAGTCTACTCTATTTAACTGCTAGTCGCCCTGATATTATGTTTAGCGCTTGCCTGTGTGATAGATATCAAGCAAATCCTAAGGAATCACATATGATTGCTGTTAAGCGTATCTTTCGATACCTTAAGGGTACGGTTACAGTGGGCCTATGGTATCCCAAGTCAACATCATTTGTCCTCATTGGTTACTCTGATGCTGATTTCGCTGGATGCAAGGTTGACCGTAAAAGTATGAGCGGTACGTGTCATTTATTAGGAAAGGCTTTAGTCTCTTGGTTTAGCAAGAAGCAGAATTCTGTCGCACTATCCACAACAGAAGCTGAATACATTGCAGCTGGGCGTTGTTGTGCACAAATTCTGTGGATGAAGCAAACCCTTGAAGACTATAACTTATCTTTCATGTACATTCCAATCTTTTGTGACGACACTAGTGCTATAAATCTCACTAAGAACCCCATTTGTCACTCACGCACGAAGCACATTGAAATACGTCACCACTTTTTGCGTGATCATCAGCAAAATGGCACGATTAACTTAGAATTTATTGACACTGATCATCAGTTAGCAGATTTCTTTATAAAACCATTATCCGAAGAGCGCTTCAATTTTCTTTGTCGTGAACTTGGAATTTTAGATGAAGCTGTTATAAATTAAAATCAACCTGCGTAAATATCGAGTATATCGTGATTCTCTTATGATGAACTTGCTATGGGTACAAGCCGAAAGGGTTCTTCTGACAATAAGGCGTAAAAGCCTAAGCGACACGGTGCACTAGTCCTCAGGACTACCGCTAGCTGGGATCCGGCCCCTGCAGCTAACCCATGGCAACTTCAAAATATTGAATTATGATATAATTCCTTGTTTATTACACGGTTCATTTTTATTTATCACATGCTAAAATACTATTTTTTCAACTTCACCTTGCTGCTTCGAGTTTACTATCTATTTATCACTTGGATCGTTCCTTGTATTTATACTCACGTTCATTTTGGTCTTTCTAACTTAACCAATTTTTCTTCATATCAGCCTGATTCCTGTTCTGTTACCAGAATCCGGAATTCGGGCCGAACTCTGCCCTTACCAGAGTTTGGGCCGAATTCGGTCTGGTTGTTCCAGAACCGGGAACAGCCTCAGCCGTTGATCAAGTTATAGATCCAATGGCCATTATTGATTCCGACCAATTGAAACCCTTCTTTTTTATTCGGGATCCTCTCCTTCTTCTCCTCCATCACCACCTTTTCCACTTCTCCAAACTCTTTTTCTCAAAACCCTAACCCTAATTTCTCCTTTCTAGGGCTCATCTCTTCCCCAAACTCAAGGAGAAGGCCTCTCTTTCAATTCTCCTTCATTGTTCATCACTACTTTGAGGTATAATTCAATACTTTTCTATATCTTAATTTCCTTCATTATCTTTATTGTGTCATGGCTCCACGTTTGTTCAACCGCGGGAAGAGACTTCGGACCGAGGGAGCATCCTCGTCGAATGCTCCTCCTCGCGTTGAACCGCCCGTTGCACCACCCGTTGAACCGATCGTTGAACAACAACCACCTATCAATCCGTTGTTCAACCCTTCACGTCCACATGACCCAAACACTTTTGACAACCGAATATTTGTATCACTCGATGTATCAAATGATTGGTTTAGTGATTTTCGGACACGTCCGGTGTTTGCGGGACACCCTATCAACTTTAATATATTCTCACAATATGATGCACTTTTTTATGACCTTTGCCTTGATGGACTTGTTACCACAAATTTGGTCATTTATCGTAGTGCTATTCAAATATTCTACTGTAACCTAACCCATGATGATACACATATTTATTCACGGGTTGCGGGAATTGATATCTCTTTTGACGATTTTGAATTGGCCGAATATCTTGAACTCCAAGAGCCAAACTCATGGGAAAAGATTGTTGAAGCTCGATCATTTCAATTTTTCGATGGGTCTTCACTTTAAAGCTTCAAGGACGACTTGTGTACCCCGAACACACGTCCTCGTAAGCTTTTGGACAAATATCTCAATCCCTATTTCTATGAACTTCATCGGATCATTTTCAACACCATTCTACCCAAAGCGGGTTCCACCGTTGAAGTCACTTATTTTGAAATCTCGGCATTATATCATCTCCGCTTTCATGTTCCCTTTAATCTTCCACGTACCATGATGGACTGGATGATTAACTGTAGGAAGAAACCAAGATCTTTGGTTTATGCATTATACCTTCCTATGATCTTTCGTGCGTTTCATGTACCCCTTGATGAGTGTCCATTCTTACCTGCCCCGACCTTCCTCTCTAAGGCAAGGAGGCTTCAGGCGGCCGTTGGCTCACCAGTTGTGTCTGAGCATTCTCATGATGAGCCAGATGCCCCTCCTTTGGGACAAGATCCTCCTCCTTCTCCTGCCACTCTCGAGTCTCCTCAGACCATGCTCCGCGATCGCTTCACCTTGGAGGATGATCGTTGGACTCAGCTGGATTACCGGACTACCTTGCAGATGAGTGCTATCAGCAACTCGCTGCACGACATTCGGTACTCCATGTCTCGCCATCCTTCCATGCCTATCCCTATGGAGCGGGACCCCGGTCGTGAGGGCTATCGTATCGATGACCCTTGGGTCATTCGCTACTTGGATCCAGATGCAGCCTTCGTGGACCCTCGTCGTTCCTTTACTGATCCATCAGACGACGCTGGGCCTTCACGAGCTCGATGATGTATATGGACTGCTATTTGCTGCTGCTACTGAGGATCGTAGCTTATGTTTCTTTATGCACTTTGGATTCTAGTTACTTTTCTGCACTTTTTATTGTATTAGACTTATTATGAGTTGTGACTCTTGAGACTTTTAGTCGTTATATCAGTTTATATGCAGTCTCTTCTCATATCTTTTGGTGTGTTTGCCAGTTCTTAATTGTTTATTGTTAATTGCTAAATGCCAAAAGGGGGAGATATTTGTATATTCCATATTATTTTTTTATATCTGTACTTTTGGGAGACATGTTCTTATTAGGCCAACAGGATTCAAAGCAATGATTACGGGGGAGCTATTTTTTTTAGCTCGACATTGATTATGGGGGAGCTTTACTTTTTGTCCTTATATGTGTCCAGGTATGAATATTGAATATACAATTATTATTTTGTCAATTATCAATATGGGGGAGATTGTTGACACAAAGTCACAGTCAACCAAATA
The DNA here is from genome assembly GCA_029216955.1 of Iris pallida. Classification (NCBI taxonomy): domain Eukaryota; kingdom Viridiplantae; phylum Streptophyta; class Magnoliopsida; order Asparagales; family Iridaceae; genus Iris; species Iris pallida. The sequence continues at coordinate 4,070,277 of JANAVB010026799.1, forward strand.
TTGATAGAATTGACTAAATAATACTTGTGATAATTCAATACGACACATGCAGACTGTATCCAGCTCAAGTCAAACGACAGCTCAGTTTTGCAAATGCAAGTTATTTTTGAGTCTGTATTTTATAAATTTATTGAGTCTAGACTGATGTAAGCTGAGTTGTACTGAGCTCTTGAGACTTAACCTATAACCTATCCAAAATCCATAAACTCCACACATCCAAATAAGCCCATTGGACCATAAGACCTATTCTGTGCTCTGGAGACAGAGTTCGTGCCGAACTCTTCCTCCACACAGAGTTCGGGCCGAACTCTGTCCCCTAAAAATCAGCACCCTAATTTTTAGGGTTGGCTGGTTGCTAGTTGTCCAACGGCCAAATATTTGAAAATTCCTACCAGAATTCTGGCCGAATTCTGCCTACTGGTATCCTATAAATAGGCCATAAATTCTCTCATTTTTATTCATCCAATCTTCTCTTCGCTTCTCTCTAAAGCTCAATACAAGCCATACCCTTCTTCATCTACTAGCCACAAGCTCCCTAAGCCTCAAGTGCTCAGCATTTTTCAGTTAGGAGTTTGTACAAGAGTTCAAGAAGTCGTTTGGAAAATTCCAAGCATCGCCACTGCGATCTTTGTAAGAAGTTGACGTGCTCTTCTGAAGAAAAGATACGGGGTGTAACTACTATTTTACAAATAGTGGATTTAATCCTGAGCTAGAGTTCTCAGGCCTGGACTAGTCCTCCACGAGGAAAACCAGGTTAAAATCGGCTGTGTTTGCGTATGCTTTCTTGCTCCTTATTTATTTCCGCATTTACTCTGATTAGTTTTACTTGTGAAAGAGTTTAAATTTTTAATTGGCTATTATCGCTATAAACTCTATTCACCCTCCTCTAGAGTTGCCATCTGTTCTTCAAATTTGTCGTATATGTACTTTGGGCCAAACAGGTCCGCATAAAGGAGAGCTGCATGATAGATTAAACACCCTATGTGGCTCGTCGACAACCAGACTGATTCAAGCCACGGAAGAAAGATATGCGGCCAAGTTGATCAGTTCGTCTGATAAAGTTGACAAGTTCTGTCAAAATTGACAAAAATGACAGCTCTGACACTCTGACAAAAAGATAATACAAGAGATATGAGCAGACATGGTGCCAGAAGGAGTGTTACCTAAGCCGCATGAACCTTATGTGGCTCAAACATATGTGGCCCCAAAGTCTCCGAACTTTATGCGGCCAAGGGTGATTGTAACCCAAGCCGCATGAGCTTTATGTGGCCCAAAATACAGAGTCTATGCGGCTTAAAAGTCCTAAAGCTATATGCGGGCTAAGGAATATAGCGATTTAAGCCGCATAAGTCTCACACGGCCCAGTATGGTCGAAAACTGAGAGACTCATGCGGCTCAAAATGATTCCTATCCTGCTATAGGACACGTGGCAGGCTGACCAAGTCACAACCACCCAAATTTGCTGCAACAAAATCCCAACAAATCGACAGCTGACTGCCAAAGAGCGGGTCTTCACGTGCTGGTTAGCCATGTGGCCACAGGTCATCTATGCGGCTCAAAATACATACCACTATAAATAGCCGGGTGCCACACCCTACAAAAGGCTTGCAACCTTCAAAAGGCAATTTCTTCAAGAGCTAAAGACTGCGTCAGATAGTCCAAGGAGTAAGGCAGAGTTGATACACTTTTTCGAGCCTCCACCATCACCCTCAGAATCAAAAACTAAACAATTGTACTTAGGTTGTTTCCTAGGATTTCTTTCTAGGCTTTTCTCTATACAAGCGAGTTTGCAACAAATTTCAGTGTTTCTGTAATACCTGTCATTGATATTTAATGGCAAACATGATGGCGACTCTGCTGGGGACGTCCTTCTTCTCTGATGAGAAGCTGGTGATACAATCTAACGCGTCCAAGCTCGGCTCTATGCAGCAAATGCTTGTGGTTCGTTTTGACCAACAAGCCTTCGAAGAAATTCTCTCTGAAGGGAGCGCCAACCCGTCACAGAAGCGAGCCAACCCAAAAAGAACTCGCAGGACGTCGGCGCGCAAAACTGTTGCCCCCGACCAAGTTCTCGAAGAAGCTCCTTCTGCAGCCCAAGACGGTGACCAAAGCCCTCCAGTGGCTTTGCTTCCGACCGCAGAGGACCCCACTATCCCCAATTCTAGTAGAGAAAAACACTAGGATGCTGAGTTTTGGGGGGCATAAGGAAAATCCATACGGACAAATAAGAAGCTGCATAAGAGAGATGGGCAGTATGTCCATGCGGCAGCCAACTCTGGCCGCAGGCAAACAACTCATGCGACAGCCAACTCTGGCCGCAGAAAGACGACCCTTGCGGCAGCCAACTCTGGTCGCAGGAAGATGGCCCATGCGGCAGCCAACTCTGGCCGCAGGAAGATAGCCTATGCGGCAGCTAGCTCTGGCCGCAGGAAGATAGCCCATGCCGTAGCCAATCCTGGCCTCAGACAGGATGTCTCATGCAGCCCTGTCAGAAGCTCTGTATTCGACCATCTCTCATGCGGGCCTGACTCCATACGACCAATTGAGAATGTGGGACGTATCAATCTGGACTCTTTTTACTATGCGCCTTCGGGTGCTAAGTCAAAGAAGTCTAAGGCAGTACGGGCCTAACAAGCCCAGTCAACTGTCCAAGTTGCTGACAGTCAGCGGGCCCCGTTAACTGTTATACGGGCTCCTGATGGAAAGTTGTACAGAACCACCCGCGTCCAGTCCCCAGGGCTAACGGACAGGGTGGGTCCTTAAAGTCTCCCTCCAACAATCCCGAGCAAGTGCTTTTACTAGCCTCAGATCAGGGAGCAAACATGATACCTAAGCACCTGTGCGCTCGGGATACCCGAGTCCACAAGTTTGGTACAAAGGTAGATCAGCTTGCTACCGACTTACGTGAGGTGATTACTCACAAACGCAAGGTGGCAATATTGGCATGCGATGAGTCCCTCTCGGGACGTCGTTGTACCCAAGTCATTATCAACTGCTGTTGCGACAAATCGGCAGCACCTGAAGGTCGGCAGTCAGTTTTTCAACGACTGCAGCAGCCAGCACCTGTCCGACAACAACTCAAGAAACAAGTGCAAATTCCAGGAGACGAGGAGTTTCCTTTCACCTCCTATAATTCAACTCAGAAGGTTCCTTCCGGCAAAGGAGAAAAGAAGATCGGCTCTTCCAACCCGGCAATCTCGGCTAGTATTGCAAGGATACTCTCATCTGGAGGGTTACCGCCGACAACAACAGGGGGTATCTATTTAGGTACTCGATCCAAAAAGAAACTTCCAGTACCTAGGGGTGCACCTTCGGCCTCCTTGGGAGTAGATGAAGCTGGGGGTAGAAGTCCCCTCAATATATGCAACAACCCGGTGTACCAAGAGCACACACGGGGGGTAGAGATCCCCCAGAACTGTGTAACAGACTTGGACTTCCCTGAGGGCCACCTTCCTCGCCAAGACGATGTGTCTTCCTGCACAGGGGGTAGCACACCTTCCGAGTCCGAGGAAGATGACATTCTGACATTCTCTGATGATTTCTCTGTACAAGGGTACGACACAAAGAGCACCTCTGCTTCGATCCCTTCCACCTCTACCCACGTAAGGTCATTCTTTATGGCTGATGATGATCATGAAGTGCCTACTGACCGACAATGTCTAGATGTACTTGAGGCCATGCTCCTGTCCTTGGACAAGTCTGTAGACGAAATCAAAGCCGCCTTACCAACTCAACCAGCAAGGACGCCCGGACAAACAAGCTTGGGACCCGCAGTCAACGCGGACTCCAATACGACTGTCCCTCCTTTGGGTAATGATCCTTTATGGGCATCTGTTCTTTCAGCTGCGGACGAAGCCAAGGAGGCGAGAAGGGAAGTCGAGGAGCTTCGAGCAATATTCAATGCCCGGGACTCCTCTCGGGACCTCAAAATACGACAGCCGTATCTCGTTGCATAGAGAGATGTGCCTTTTCAACCATGTTATAAGCCGTTTTATATCAATTCATATGACGAGAAAACCACTGCTAGTCGATACATGACATACTTTGAAGTCACAACCGACCACTTGTCGCACAGTGACGCCATCCACATACGATTATTCATAGGAGCATTGGAGGTAATTATGTTCGACTGGTTCCGCAACCTTTCCGACAACTGTATCCATTCTTTTGACGGCTTCAAGCACATATTCCTGGAGAGATTCTACGAAGTAGGGCATGATGTGATGATGTCATCTCTCATGGACGTCGTTCAGGAAGAGAGGGAGCTAACAAGAAACTATATCGAGCGGTTTTGCTAAACCGCAATGAGATTGCCCCAAGGCAATTCCGAGAGCTCCTTGATTGAAATCTGCCAGAAGAAGTTGCTCCCCGCAATTAGCCTCTAGATGGGTGATGATGAATTCAGGGATTGGACGACCTTTATCATAAGTACTACCAATGCAGAGGCAATGTTGAGGAAGGCTGGCCAGTTGGGATTACACATCCCAGATGAAGAGGATAAGGGCAGACGTCCTGGTTCCACCTCCAACAACAACAATAGGGGCGCCACCTCCAACTGGGACAATAAGGGCAAACACGCTATGGTCGCTGATGCGACCCAGAGGCCCAAACAAAAACAGGCGGAAGGTCAGTGGCCCAAGATGAATTACTCATTTAAAGATAGTCATGTCAAACCTATCTTCGATATGCTCTTGCAAGGGGGTAGGATCCAGCTCCCTCCACCAAGACACTTACCCCGAGCGGCAGAAATGGAGGACCCAAAATATTATCATTTCTACCGCTATGTCCATCATTCCACTCATGACTGCTTCCAATTAAAGCAGTACATCCAGAGTCTTATCGACTCCAAAGCTCTGTCGATAGATTTCGAAAAGGTTACTGTGGCGACAAACATGGTGTCAATTCAGTTTGGCGACTTCCCTCCAACAAGTACTCCAGACGGGGTAATACATGTCCTTCGGGCAACGATGGAGGTTACTAATCTTCCACCAGTATAGGACCAGACATCTGGATTGGTACCTCTCACCATATCGTAAGGAGAGATCATGTGGGTGCATCCGGACTTAGTGCCTGAAGTTACCCTAGCGGTGTCATCCCCTACCAGCAAGAAGAAGGACATGAAGTCTAGATCCTGTAATAAAATTTCAGCTGAAGCGAAGGAAGCGGTAGCCGTTGTTACCCAGTCTGGGGCACAAGTCCAGTCCACACTGGGTAGCTCAGTCGAAGATCCTCAGCCGGCGACGTTGCCTCCCTCTGATGTTCTAAGGCCATCTCAGCCTCCACTGGCAGATAAGTCCAAGCCAAAGGAAACTCGCTTCGACAGGCCACTCCATAACGACACACCTCAGGGACTGGAGAGACCTTACAACTTTGACATATTAGCACAATTAGCTAATACACCGATAAAGTTGTCGTTATACGAGCTCCTAAGGCTCTCCAAGGATCTTCGTATCGCATTGAGCGAAGCACTCCAAAATGCTGACGCCTACTTAGACCAGGTCAAGCCTCCCAAGGAAGACTTGTCAGCAGATCTACAGGGAAGTGATGGCACAGATGCAATGCCCAACATCATATTTACTCCATAGGACATGTTGATCAAGACCAACATGCATTATTGCCCCTTGTACTATACTGGATACATAGGCGCCATCAAGGTGGATCAGATGCACATCGATCCTGGCTCGTTGATAAGCATCATTTCGAAAAGCTTGCTCCAATTTATGGGCATCCCTATGCACCGGCTAGCGGTGACCAATACTGCCATTAGCGGTTTCAACTCGGGAAGAAGCTATCCCTTAGGGAAGACCCGCCTGAAATATCAGATTGGTGACCTAAAAACGGAGGTTACCTGCTATGTCATAGATTCAGACACGTCCTACAACATCCTCTTGGGGCGTCCATGGATACATGACTACATGATCATGCCATCTACACTTCACCAGTGCTTCAAGTATGTCAGCAAGCATGGCTTCGTGAAGACTGAATTTGCCGACATCGATTCCTTCAAAGGGGTTGAATCTTATTACTCTTCGGAGGCTTGTCTATATGACGAGTCCAAGAAACACATAACTGACGAACTGGAGGCCATTACAGGGCCAGAGGAACCTTTAAGAACTCATCTCCAGGCCCGTAAACCAGGAAAAGCCGCACCCACTGTCGCAACTGTCCACAAAGAGGTGCCCGATTCTCCTGCCTCACCTCCATAGTTGGAACCGATGGTCATTCGGCTCCCAAGATCCAACCAGGAGCCAAAACCCGTCGTAAGGCCGATGGTGATCTGATTGCTGAAATCCAATCAAAGGCTACAGGAAGATGCGAGGCCCTCTATGACACCGATGATGATCCGATTGCCAAAATCCACTCAAAGGCAACCAGAAGATACGAAGTCCTTTGTCGAGCCAATTGTCATCCGTCTTTCCAAGATGAACCGGCAACTAAGTGTTGATTCGGCATCCTCAGGAAAGCCGATACCACAAGCTGAACCCTTAGTGATCAAGTTGCCCAAGACAGTATCCCGACCTCCGATCACGCAGGGGGTAGCCGAAGAGGATGTAGAACTCGCCAAGTACCTGGTTGCACAGGTGGATAGCCCCTATCCTGATGATGCAATCCCTATTGACAAAATTTCTTATTTCATCAATAAGAGGCTGCCATTGAACTATCCTGAGTGTAATAAACTCAATCTGATGTATATTGTGGGACTCGATCGGGACATTAACTTGAACACATAGGTGACAACCGTCCATACCCCGAACCGACTTGCTCCCATTAAAGATGCATACTTTCTAGTCCCAGGCAGAAGAGAAGGGGATCACACGATCATCTTTGGCCGAAAAGAAGGTCCTCAACCCTTTATGCCTCGAGAGTTTGATCTCGAACCCGATACTACAAGGCTACCGCTCTATCTGTATAGTCCTCAGGCCAAGTACTTCATGCAAAAGCAGGGGTATGACATGGAGGCTACCCCAGGTTTGAATTACGACAGCGATCGGCGATCGCCTCTACAACTCTCAACTCCGTCTGGAAAACCTCGGGATTATTACGTCAAATCCAGATACGGCCTCGAGTATCTTACACCAGCAACAATGCCCAAGAGTTCTGATAAAGACTGCGAGTGGAACTCTCATTCGTCCGAGTCACCCACTTACGATTTCGATGGCAGCATTAGAGATATATTCAGACAGACATTATCTGTCAACATGACATCTGCTGATATCAAAGAGGAAGATGAAGATCTACTCGAAACACTTGAGTTGGAGCCGTGGGTCCAGCAACTAGATGCACAATAGGAGAAACGCTTTGAACTTTATGATCCTCCCACTGAAGACGAGGTCATGCAAGTTAACCTCGGTGATGAATCCTCTCCAAAGCCAATCTTCGTCAGTAAAAGCCTGACAGACGGCGAGCGGGAGTCATTGTTGCAACTTGTCAGAGAATACATTGATGTCTTTGCCTGGAGCTATGAAGACATGCCAGGGTTAATCCCGAGATCGCACTTCATAAGCTCAACATTTACCCGGATGCAAAACCAGTTAAACAACAACAGCGGTGGTTTCATCCAGACATCATGAACTCCATTGAAACAGAAGTAAACAAGCTTATAGCTAGCAATTTCATCCGTGAAGAGCAGCACCTAGACTGGGTAGCCAACATAGTACCAGTCATCAAGAAGAACGGAAAGATCCGGATTTGCATCGATTTTCGTAATCTGAATGCGGCATGCCCTAAGGATGAATTCCCTCTTCCGATCACCGACATAATGATCGATAATACGTGTGGCTTCGAGCGCATGTCCTTTATGGATGGCTTTTGAGGATACAATCAAATTAAAATGTCTCTTGATGACGAGAGGCATACGTCATTTTGAACACTGATCGAAGTGTATTGTTATACGATCATCCCCTTCGGCCTGAAGAACATTGGTGCTACATATCAACGTGCTATGAGCGTCATCTTTAGAGATCATTTACGCAAGACGGTGGAGTGTTACGTTGATGACATCGCCGTCAAAAGCCGCTCCAAAAATGGTCACTTACAGGATTTGAGAACAGTGTTCGACCTCATGCAAGCGCACAACCTGAAGATGAATCCCACCAAGTCTTTTCTGGGCGTGTCCAGCGGGAAGTTCTTGGGCTTTGTCATTACTTCCCGGGGCATTCACATAGATCTAGATAAAACAAAAGCAATCCTGGAGATGAGTCCACCGAGGAACCTCCGTGAACTTCGCGGCCTTCAGGGAAGACTAGCCTATATCAGGAGGTTTATATTTAACCTCTCAGGGCGATGTCAACCCTTCACTCAACTCATGAGGAAAGGTGTCTCTTTCGTATGGAACAAGGAATGTCAGTGTACCTTTGATGATATTAAGGAGTACCTAACAAATCCGCCAGTTCTGATAGCCCCGGTCACCGGAAAGCCCTTCCTGCTCTATGTACGGGCGATGGAACACTCCCTCGGTGCTTTGTTAGCATAGAATAATGACACGGGACATGAACAAGCCATTTACTACATCAGTCGGATGATGGTAGGACCGGAACATAGGTACACCGCCGTAGAGAAGGAGTGCCTTGCCCTAGTGTCCGCCATTCAGAAAATATGACACTATGTGACAGGGCAGACCAACCATGTTATTTCACGAGTTAATCCTCTTAGGGTTCTCATGACCAAGCCAAGCGCACTCAGTTCCCGTCTAGCCACCTGGGCGATACTATTATCCCCATATGATATGGTTTTTATTCTGCAGAAGGCTGTCAAAGGTCAAGCCCTGGCCGACTTCTTAGCAGCCCATCCAGGCTCAGAAACAACCAGAATTTATGAAAAAATCCCTGATGAAGTCGTCGCCTCAAACATGACTTCACATGATGCCATTTGGCGAATGTTGTTTGAAGGTGCTTCAAGAACGGGGCCACAAGGTGATATCGTCGCTGGAGTCGGGGTGGTATTAATTTCTTCCTCTGGACTAGTAGTCAATCGGGCGTATTCTCTTATAGAACCATGTTCAAACAACGTAGCCGAATATAATGCTCTAGTCATCGGACTCCAACTCGTAAAAGAAGTAGGGATCAAGTACCAGGAAGCATATGGTGACTCGCAGTTGGTTGTTAACCAGATCCGAGGTTCATACGAGGTTCATAATGAGGACCTGATTCCCTACTATCAGACAACAATTGCCATCATTGCAATCTTAGATGGGTTCTTTATAGAGCATGTTCCTAGGCTCCAAAATATCGAAGCCGATGCCCTAGCAGGCCTCGCCGCTTCCTTGTCACTTCCAAATGATACTCATCATCTAGTCGACGTAATAGGCCATGAGCTGGTCTGTCCCAAGAACAATGTCCAACTGGGTACGAGTTACTCCTCTCAGATAACCAATGGCATACAAGACTAGAGACGCCCGCTCATCAACTTTACAGTCTACGTAATTCTGCCAAAAATATGTGAAGGAAGCAACTTCAATCAGAAGGCGCTCTCTCAGATTCTTCTATGATACAAAGACAAAAATTTTATATCGACGATCCTACGATGGGCTACTATTAAGATGCCTATCAAATACAGAAGCCAAAGAAGCCTTACGTGAGGCTCACGATGGCGCTTGTGGAGCTCACTAAGCTGGCCCAAAATTACAAGATCGTCTCCACCGGATGGGTTATTACTGGCTCACAATGGTAGCAGATGCAGTTGATTATGCAAAGAAGTGCAAGGCTTGCCAGATACACGCAGATTTCATACATCTGTCATCCGAATTCTTGCACCCAACAGTGGCCTCTTAGCCATTTGAAGCATGGGGAATGGATATCATTGGGCCAATCACCCCACCGTCGTCTAGGGGGCATCGGTTCATACTTGCAATCATCGATTACTTCTCCAAATGGGCGGAAGCTGTCTGCTTGTAGAAGTGAAGACATCGAACGTAATTAGCTTTATAAAACATTACGTTATCTACCGTTTTGGACTGTCCCGGAGGATTATTCATGACAATGGTCCGCAGTTTGCAAGCCATGCTTTCTATCGATTTTGTGACAAAAATCGAATTTAGAACATGGCTTCGACAGCATATAACCCATCGGCTAACGGTCTGGCTGAAGCTTTCAACAAAACCATAATCAATCTCCTCAAAAAGTTTGTGTCTTCAAACAAATGCGACTGGAATGAAAAGCTTGGCGAGTGCTTATGGGCGTATCGAACCACGATTCAGACGGCTACAAGAAATACACCGTTCTTCTTGGTTTATGGGAGCGAGGCAGTCCTTCCATTGGAGACTCAGATCCCTTCACTTCGAGTGGCCCTTACCCGGTTAACGTCGAACGATAACTATCGCCGACCGCCATAAGAGTTGGAAGCGTTAGACGAGAAGCGTTTACAAGCTCAACAAAGCATAGAGCTCTACCAAGCGCGCATCTCTCAGGCTTTCAACAATAAATTCAAACAAAGAATATTCTATGTTGACGATCTCGTCTTGGCCATTCGCAGACCAATGGTCATGACTCACAAGACCCCCGGCAAATTCCAGCCTAAATGGGAGGGTTCGTTCATCATCGAGACCGTATTCTCTAACGGCGCGTACCGTCTCGCAAAACAAAATAGAGACTTGTTCATGACGCCCATCAATGGCAAGTTCCTCAAGAAATATTATGTCTAAACGACATCTTCTAACTATCTCTCAGATTGTGAGTTATGTACCCTCTGGTATCGTGGAACTTACACTCTGACCTCAAATTGCCCCGATTGTTGAGTTATGTGCCCTCAGGTACCACTGAACTTACTCTCTGTCCGCTCCGAGTGGATTCATATCTCATCTTCTAGTCATACCTCTGATCTTCTACACTAAATGCTTTTTTCCCCCAGAGTTTACCTCAAAATCTATTACTCGCACCACCAGTGCACAAAAAGGGTAATAGGTCCACAAAATTCTCCAACGGGAAAAACAACCACGTCCATATTACCTCTGAGTTGTTTTCCCGTCCATCACAAACAAATCACTCAATACATAGAACATCCACGTTGATAGTACCTCTGAGTTGTTCTGTGTATCCCCATTAGGCCCACTCCTACCACGTCCTCATTACCACTGAGTAGGGAGGCTCTACTTCAGACACATATTTACTACGTCCTCATTACCTCTGAGTAAATATGTTGGTTTTCTCTCCACTTATTATCAGTACTCACATCACCAGTACACAAAAAGGGTAATAAGTCCATAAAAGTTATCCTAATCTATTACTCGCACCATCGGTGTACAAAAGAGTAGTAGGTCTACAAAATATCATTCAAATCTATTTGCTCGTATTTCCAGATGCACAAAAGGGCAATAGGTCCACAAAAATCTCCAATAGGATGTTCTTTATCAAACACAAATGCTGTATTAGGCCCTCTAGTATAAGCACCACAAAATACAACAAATAAACAATGGAGTGAACATATTCTGTTTATTCAAAATCAGTTATATTCATAGGACTACATCAACAGCAGAAAACAAAGAAAGGAAAACCTAGCAATACATAGTTTGGTTAGTTTGACAGCACTTCGCCTTCACCAAAAAGCAGTTTTGTGGCCCTCGAAAGAAGTCATGTTTTGCTGCTGAGAAGCAAAAAAGGCTGTTGAGTCTCCAAAGATGTGCCCGGAGGAGGGCAAATATAGCATGCTGTTCTCCCCTCCGTATTGCAGATACCTTAGCCCCGCTCCTCCGGAAGACCATACCTTCAAAATAGCATCCCTGATGGTGGTTTCGCCTACTTGGAGAGCCGTGAAGACAGGATGTTCATGATGATGCCTGACCACCGTCCAACTCTCCAAGGTATAAAGGTTCTTCCTACCACCTGGGGAAAACTCTTCCGAAACATGAAGAGTTCTGAGTTGTTTGATGTGTATGCCAAAATGGCGCGAGAAAAACTCTTCCAAAGCATGAGAAGTTTTGAGCTGTCTGATGTATGTGTCAGAATGGTATATTTTCACTCTATCATCAACATCGGTCCTGGAGAAGTTTGCTAGCCAGATCCCTACAAAACCTGGAAAAAGGGCTTAGCACCGAAAAGAAAACAAAGGACTCTGTTTTTTTAGTTATGCGGCCTAGCCAGTTATACGGCCTAGCCAAACAGAACTCATGAGACTCAGTCATGAGGCACTTATGCAGCTCAGTCATAAAAGTGCTCATGCGGCTCAATCATGAGACACTTATACATTTTTTGCAGATCAGGTATGAAGTGCTCATGCGGCCCAAAGTCATGAGGCCGGCTCAGGCATGAAGTACTCATGCAGCTCAGTCATGAGGCACTTATGCGGCTTAGTTATGAAGTGCTCATACGGCTCAGTCATGAGGTACTTATGCAGTTTATACAGCTCAATCATGAAATGCTCATGCGGCTCAGTCGTGAGGCACTTATACGGCTCAGTCATGAAGTACTCATGCGGCTCAGTCATGGGGCACTTAAGCGGTTCAAGTTCGATTGAACAGTGCTTATGCGGCTCATCCCATACGACCCTATCATACAGAACACATGCAGTCCAAATGAGATAGGACATGCATCGACTAGGCATAAAGCACGGAGGCAGTATATGACAGGCCCGCGCATAAAATATGCGATATGGCCATTCAAAATTTCAGTCGTCGCCTTCCCACCATCCTTACTCTTGATAGGGGGTTGCACGTCGGGATGAATGGAAGGAGAGTCTGCCACTCTCGACGGAGAAGCAAGTCCCTTCCCTTTGGCCGCCGCACCAGTCGACTTGGAAGCTTTTGGAGCCATAGCAGAAAGTATGATGAAGTCGAAGGAGAAGAAGGTGAAAGAGAAAATTCTCTCTCTGAATAACCCCTATTTATAGAGTTTCTGAAAAGTGCCTCTTCGATTCTCGAGATCATTAAAGATAATGACGATGTTTGGGGACTTTATCCCTATACGGCTTAAAAGTCCTTAAGCTATATGCGGGCTAAGGAATATAGCAATTTAATCCGCATGAGTCTCATGCGGCCCAACATGGTAAAAAACTGAGAGACTCATGCGGCTCAAAATGATTCCTATCCTACGATAGGACACGTGGCAGGCTGACCAAGTCTCAACCACCGAGATTTACTGTAACAAAATCCCAACAAATCGACAACTAACGGCCAAAGAGCTGGTCTTTACGTGCTGGTTAGCCACATTGCCACAGGCCATCTTAGATAAGGATTAATTAGACTCCAAATCTAGGATGAAATCCCAAGATTTATATGGCTGTATTTGAGCAAGAAAATTGGCACGTGCCATGTGTCACCTCCTTCGGTTATATTTATAACCACCAGAGATCTCGTTTGAGGGGAATCTCAATGTCCGCCACGTGTCAGTACTGCAGAAGGCCGCACCGTACAATAACAGTAGATTCTTTTATATCTCGGGAACCCTAATGCACATCGTATATGTGCTCGATTCTCTATAAATAGAAAGAGTTCTTCTTCCACCAAAAAGAGGAAAAAAAGAAAAAGGAGGAATATTGACAATCCACAATCTTCAATGGAGCATCGATCTCTATCTACGAAGACTCGACCACCCTCATCCACATATCAACCACAGAACCAACCAACCAACCATCTTCAAGGGATCTTCTCATCCAGACAGTCTCTTGATCAGTGACCCCAGAGTCCCATCAAAGGCGCCGGAGAGCCATAACAAGGTTGATTCGTCATCAGATCGTCATCGGAGTAAAGGAGCCGCTGCAGTACTCGATCTCCATTGTTACACATTCACAGAAACCTCTTCTCCCTGTACTTAGAATATTCTGTTTAGGACCTCCTTCTTTGTACACAGATACCTTATACGTTCAATAATACAAAAAGTTCGTTCAACCTTTTGTTACGTCGAACAAGTACAATATAGGATCTCGTTGGGATCCTAGGAGTACACTTTTATTTTTATCTGGGAACCGTGTCGATGGAGCAAGTGGTAATTCTTTAACTCCGTTGATGATCTGACGGCGATCTCGAACTCTCTGAATGTCTAAGTTGCTCTGGAATGGGCAAGGACTTGAAGAGGATTGTAACACTTGCAAGTGCTCTGGATACTGAAGTGGCAGAAAAAGTTGGAGAGCTGAAGAACTAAAGTTATTGAATGAAGGAATAATACTTCTATTTATAGGCAGCAGAATGATCTGCATAGGCGTTCATATACGATGCACACATAGAGTTTTGCACGTAGGGACGCCATGTGTCAGACTTTATTGGGCACATGGACGATGCACCGGGGAGCGAGAACTGAATCTTTTTGAACTGCGTTATTGGGCTTCGGAGGAGCTGACATGTGGCAGTTGCTGAGATTTGGTTGGTGCTGAAATCTTCGGTGGTTGGCACCCGTTTGTAGGCAGAACTGAGTTAAAGACACGTGGTACGTGCCCATTATTCAAAGATCTTTGCTGGTTGATTTGAGTCAATGCGCCTAGAATCTGGCGTATAAGGAGACTTGGCTTTTGACAAGAGCAAGTCTAGGCGCATGGCTTTTGAGACGCATACAGAGTTTGAGCACGTGGCTGGGAGGCGCATGCTACTATTTAGTCGGCCACGTGCAGAGCATAGCCGACAAAATAAGTAATGATGGTGCTGACATCGGTGTCTCTTCGATTTCTAAAGAAACTGTCAACTGTTCAGACTTTGAGACATCTGTTGACGACTCATGTCACTTAGCATTAAATGCTTGATGGGTGGAGAGCTTTAGGTAGGTGCATCAAATATGCAGCTGTAAACCCCCAAAATTTTTAAAAGTTTTATTTTCATTTTTGAGTATTTTTTAGTATTTGTATAGTCATGAAAATTATTTTATGATTTTTAGGTGATATTAAATAAAAACTATAGCAAGTAACTGCTACTTTATATATATAGGGTGACTAGTTTTGTAAAAGATATTTATAAGGTGCTTTGGAATTTTTTTTTATATTTAGGATGTTAAGTAATTATTTATTTATGTATTTATACAATTTAAAGTATTTCTAAATAAATAGCTTGACTTAGTTATGGTTTTCTTATAAATGGTACAAGTAGCAAGTAATCAATAATTTAGGTAAAATTTGTACAAAAATATCTATTTTAAAAATCTAGAGGGTATTGTGATTTTTTTAAAATTTTACGGATTTTATTTGGATTTTGTACAAGAGTATATATATGAATATAAAAGAATATGTTTAAAATAAAAACAAATAATAATTAAAAAAATAACTTTCCCCCACATCTACTGTTCCCGTGCGGGGGAACAGCGCTGAGGGAAACAAAACCTAACCCAGCCTTCGCTATATAAGAGATTGTAAATCTTTTTTTCGAAAACCCTAACCCATCCTTTACCGCCTCCTAACCCGATGACCGCAGGCGCACTCCCATCCCACGCACGGCGTCACCGCGGTGGCCGTCGGCCGTGCTCAGCCGCCCGGAGCAACTGCGTCCATCGCTGCACAGTATATGCCATATTGGAGAACTGTGAGGTACTGAACTTCAACCCTAGATTTCTTTCTCATCGATCTACGAAAACAAGATCCGTAAATTGTTACGGACAACCTAGATAACCCTCTTCCACCCTGTCTAAGTATAATTAGGTCCCCTGGATTAGATTTCCCAGAACTTCCTTGTAAAATACTGAAAAAATCGACTAAAAACAGAATTAGATTCGTACTTCAAACCCTTGTGTGGGAAGGCAACTTTTGACCGAACGTTCGACCGTTTAAAAATTTTGCTTGAATAGATTTGCAGATAACATATACAAGTTGGAAACCCATCTTTTATTTTTATTTTTTATTGAATAGATTGTGCTTAAACCAGTCTCAAACTTTTAAGAAAAACTGGTTTTCAAACTTCAAATTTTGTGAAAACTCGATCGATACGACGTGCGTCCCGCCAAATCGGGTGACATGGTTGCGAACTGAAAGCATCGAAAGGTGCGTATCGACTTCGCGGACGTGTGGGCTTTGACGGAATTCAAATTGGTTGCGTATGCGTGACGAATTTTATGCGTATCCGTCAAAATTCACCGTATCGGCCTCTTTTCAAATTTTCTAATTACTTTGTGCACGTTCGTCAAATCGACAAGAAACTTGCGACAACAGGACATTATTATTTTTTTGTTCTTGTATACCATGTTTGGTCTGATTCTGAAAAGGTCGACCGGAACGCCAATTTGGCGGGCCTACACGTCCGCCGGAATTCAACTTCGAACATACGGCTAGGTTCGTCTCATCCAATCGGACCCGTAGACATATATTTTGACGACTTTAGAGACCGTAGATTCTGGCACGCATTTCGTTGCAAAATGGGTCCAACGAGGGACATTATTTTGACCTAAAATTATGATTTTGCCCCTGTTCCAGAATTGGACTTTTGGACATACATTTCCTAGACATATATTTTATTTCGAGCACGTTTGTGGTGTTTATTTCAGCGTCCGAGGACGTATGCGGGATTTGGCTTTCATCGCTTCACTATTCTGACGGGTCGAGCTATTGGATGTTGCTCTTTTGCACACAACCTCAGGCAAGATACCTTGCCACCTTAATCTGGAATTTACATATTCTTCTTTTTAGTTGTTATTTTCAACATTTCTTATTTGTTGTTATTATAAAACTGTGCGTCCAAGTCACACTTGGGTGCAAGCGACTCTATCGGTCATTTTCTTGCTTTTATTTATTTCTTTTGCATTGACTTAGTCTAGCGACCACCCATTTTTGATGAGGTATTGGTATATCTCATGCGACCTTGACACATACTTTATTACGAGATGTGAGTCACATGTAGGATACGTACTCGGGTAGTCGGTCGCCCACCGATACGTATGAGGCGTACGACGGTTAGGAGTAACTGCCAATAGAATTGCATGCTAGTAGACTTGGCAGTTACTAGAGGTTTCTATTAGTCATGGATGTGACCCTACAAGGCATTGGGTGGGGAGAACAGTTCCTTAACATAAGGGCTACGTATGCACTTCTTTATTATTGTCGGTTATCTCCACTGGAGATACAGTCCTGGATCCTGATACTTGATTTCCTGCTGGCCTCTGACATTCGGTGAATGTTATGGTTTGAGGTCCCTGGTATCCTGATTGGACCATACCTGAGTTCCTGCACCTGAGCCAGAGTGCCCATACGTTGAAGGTTTGTTCTTAACTGCATTTTTACTATAGAATTGGTAGGCACCCTATTGCATGCATTCCCTTTTACTCTCTATTATATATCACAGATTATATGGCATGTTCTTTATGTATCTTGTTACGTCCCTCTGAGGACCTGGTTATCTCTCCAGTGTGTGCTTTGTGACTTTTCGCAGGTGTTCTAGCCAAGGTCATGATCTTCTCCATTTCTTCGAGGATGATTGCTCTTGGTTCATTTTGCCATTTTATCGATCATTTTCTTGCTTATCTTCTTTCATTTAAAATGGTTGGTAGTGGATTTGTCTCCGCCCAACTACATGTATAAATGACAAATTCTTGAGTTGATTATAATTTTATTCTTTATTGTTGTGGATGAGATTTAGTTATTATAGTTTTTACTACATTTTACAGCTTATGTATATATACGGGTTTCCATGCATTGGAGTATACTTCGTATGTATACAGCTGACATGTCTACGTACTTAGTTCTTAGTATTTTGGGACTGGGGCATTACATGTTTTTGTGGTGGCCTATGCAGGTCGAGTTTATCACTTTGGTTACGTTATTGTACCGACGTGAGCTTGAATGTAGGAATAGAGTCTAGAATCGCATCCACATGCTTGATCTTCTTCCTTGATTCTAATTTTGAACTCACGTTTGAGTACCTTGACTCCCTTCTGCTTGACTTCTTTTCTATCATGAATCTTAACTTTTCCTTCATGCTTGACAAAGAGGTTAGAAAGATGACTCCTATTAGCTATATGTGTGTACTGTCCAATCACCCTCCTAGTTGAACTCTTATAAGTTGGGAAGTATGCCTCATAACCCATCACTCTCATGGTCCTTGCAACCCATTAAGGAGGATTTTAAGAAGATTACCTAGACTGTGCTAATTAGTCCATCCAAGGTCTTAGATAAGAAAACAGTAGGATGACTGTATAAGAAGGAACACTGGACAAGACTTATATTCTTGTGAAACTTGAACCATCTATAACTGCTTTCATCAATATCTTCCGTACTTATACTTTGAACTACCATGATTGATGACGCTATTTATAGCCTAGTTTTGCAAGCTTATTCTTTATCGAGCTTGTTCCGGACATATGTATATTGGGGATGCCCACAAGCATATTGTCTAATTAGAATCAATATATTATGGTCTGATCAACCGTAGTACACTTGGTTTGCTCTTCATATGAATATCCCACATGGATTGAGATATCAAGGTATCTAGGATCTCATTCGTGACTGTATTGACAATTCCTCTTAAATTATATATTCGCCTTTAGATCTCGTAATTGTATTCGATGACATCTCTCTTGAACTCTTAATTTGCTTTTGTCTTTCATTAATTTGGAAAGACGAACGCTCATATTCGATAAATAGATACAGAATATCCCCCAAGGCCATGATAGTTGTATACACAAGTGTAGCTACCATTGGCCAACCATGTGACTAGAACCTTGCCTTAAGTTACTTGTCCTCCCCTCGACCCTGAAAATAATATCTTGACCATCTAGTCATTTGAATTTGAGAATGATTATGATCTTATCCTTGGTCAAATCACCAACCTAGGAGACTAACTATTCGTAAGAAACAAATTATTGTCGGTCTCTAAATATTTTTATTGAATCTAGCTTTAACCAGCAATCCCTATGTCTTATCACAACCTTTACTCGACCAAGCCCGTAGTTTAGACATAAGAGGAATTGACAGAAGCAAGGGTAAGCATTTACCATGACTAGGGTAGACCCCCATCCTGAGATTGGGATCCCACATGCTTCATTCAAGTTCTGCAATTTTATATTTAAAGAGGTGAATTAGCATTAGAACAAATATTCACCAGCTTAGCCAATATATGTTGCTTAAACACTCCATCATGTTGATTTACTAGTTATCAACAAACAATACATGAGCACTACGTACAATACTATTAGAAACCTTATGACTATAGTTTGACCGACTTAACACAAATAGAAGGTTACGACTTAGTCGTAGATATCATCATATGTCGTGCTTTGGAGTTCGTTATCCCACCGATAGACTCTCGTATACCTTGAACAAGCGGATCATTCCATCTTATCGACTCATGTATCACTGTACGCAATCATTTCCATTTATTAGGACTCGGGGTACGATCCTTGAAACTGATTCATAACTACCATACCACGTTATTGATCACATCGTGACTTATTATTACCAAAGGTCAAGATACGATATCGCGACTCAAATACTCCTAACCTCATTATTTCTAAGACCATGTCCTAGTCTCTAGAGTGAATAGATTGTAAGCCATTCTTATTTTTAGGAATTATGGGATCACCGATTGAGTGAGGTAAATTGGTTCTAACTAGGATGATAAATTAGTAACTCGTGAACTCCCACTTTTTTTTACATCTTTTGGTATCCCTTACCGTGACTTTGATATTCAGAATGTAATACTTGCTGTTACATTCCAACAAAATTCATATGCAAGACCTAGACGAGTCCATCTTCAAGTAGACATATCATGTCCCACTCAAACACATCTCCTTGCACTCTATTTTTTTGATACGACTTTCAGGTCAAAAGGGATATCGATAACCCTTACCAAAACACCGATGCACTTTCCGACTACAGTTTGAGATCGAACCTTGACTGAAATCTTTTGGCCTAATATATGGTCATGATCTACTTGAAGCCCTTAACGCACATGCCACTAGTGTGCCATTCAATAGAGGCCTCTTGTGCTAGTTAAGCACAAAAGTCATGGAAGGCGCATCTTTATGACTTACAAAACCTATTTTACCATCCCGAGTTGGAATTAGCGCAATCACTTGATTTAGAACCTACTCTAAGTTACCCTAACCTAATAGGGATGATTTAGATTGATTCTACCAGATTTGGTCCAACCAATATAGATTAATCTCGAGGTTAATCCAAATCAAAGAATGATGACCCATGGAGAACCCCATTAAAACCCAAGTTAAACCCATCCCTGCCTATCTCAATATATGGACTATAAAACCAACTTGATGAAATAGGTCCTTACACCTATTATGTAGTCCCTTTCACTTGGTCTATTAGTCTTCCTTCCATAAATCCCTTAACCATATTCCTTCGTAGCCTATGCTACGTGAGGAAGGGAGTATCATTGTACAAACTTGTCTCCAATTATGCTTGACCAAGACCTCTCCTACTGCCTTGATGGAACATGGACAATATATAATCAATGGTAATAAGCAATACCTAGGCTTCCTATAGAGTCCGTGACTATGACAAGAAGTACCTCATAACTTCAAACACCTCATTGGAAAGTTTCTATCTTAGAAGTCCTATTACTGTGCTTTCTACGTTTAACTAATTTATGTAAGTTGGTAGAACCTTGAACTTAGTGTACTCTATCACTTTAGAATGGAATGCCTTTTGTAACTGCTCTTCCCTCTGCTTCGAAGTTGCGATACGATTTTTGTATGGCTTTTATCACTTGCTCGTGCGTTTAGATAGCCACAGTAGAAGATCACAACTTTGAGTCCTCAAATTCGTCTTATTATAAGATCAAGTCTTAGTTTCCATTTCGATAATGAATTTTTCTAAATTATTGGGGAAACCTCTCTAAGAATTAGCCAATGATTGGGATAGATTAGTTCCAATTGAACTCATAGAACAACGATTCGTGGAGTCCACTTCTATCTGTATCGTTTGATAACCATACTGCGACTTCGATAATTAGAGCACAATATTGTCCTTTACCTTCCAACATATTGTACACTCACGTACTAGATGAGCCGTTCTACACATGTTATGCAGGTCCCATACAAACACACTTCTTATGCTCCATTTCAATTACACCATATGTATGATGCATTATCCCTTAGAACAAACCATTGAGGCCCGTTTTCGTTCCATTTGGATCTAACAATGCAAATTCGGCTCATACCCTCGAACAAATTGAATACTCATGATCCATGCAGGACACAATACATCTATGACATGCATTCCACTCAAACATCACATGCCTCCAGCACAACACCCAAACACCAATCCAGTCCCCACTAGTCCTTACGACTTAAAGAATTGTGCACCCTTACCTAATCATATTCTATAACATGGTTTCCTTACTCATTATAGATTCTCATCACTTGGCCATAAATTCTACTTTCTCGAAGTTCTTTAAGTTTATATCTTAGTTTCCTATATCAGGCAAAAAAAAAAAAAAAAAATTGAAACCCCTTTGAACCGAAATGTGTTAGTTATAGTGGAACCAATTTTCCTACCATCTTACAGAGAGCATAGTTGATAGGAACGAGGTTAGATCATAATAATCCTCTTATATAAGTTATTGACCAAGAATGCCATTACATTATCTAGGCTAACTTAGAATCCGTAACTGTAATCAGAAGTGTCCAATATTCTTGAGCCTCTCCCTAGGACGTGTCCTTCTCATAAGTCTTCTAAACTACAAATTTCATGATTAGCCAACTTCTATAAGTTGGGTAGGGCCTTAAAACCAAAAGCACCCTATCTTGTAGAGTATGTGGAGTCAATCTGGATTCTTTTATAACTATCTTTTCCATCCTTTCGAAAGATCGAGTTACAAATTGACATGCTTGCTCACCCTTCAAATTAATCATGTTGTCGTCGATAATAAGATTATTTTTAATTTCGAGAACGAAATTTTTATAAGTTGGGTAGGATGTAAACCCCCAAAATTTTTAAAAGTTTTATTTTCATTTTTGAGTATTTGACAGGATTTATATACTTATAAAAATTATTTTATGATTTTTAGGTGATATTAAAAAAACTATAGCAAGTAATTGCTACTTTATATATATATGGTGATTAGTTTTGTATAAGATATTTATATGGTGCCTTGGAAATATTTTTTTATATATTTAGGATGTTAAGTAATTATTTATTTATGTATTTATACAATTTAAAGTATTTTTAAATAAATAGCTTGAGTTAGTTATGGTTTTCTTATAAATGGTACAAGTAGCAGGTAATCAATAATTTAGGTAAAATTTTTACAAAAATATCTATTTTAAATATCTAGAGGGTATTGTGATTTTTTTTGAAAGTTTATGGATTTTATTTGGATTTTATACAAGAGTATATATATGAATATAAAGGAATATGTTTAAAATAAAAACAAATAATAATAAAAAAAACTTTCCCCTACAGCCACTGTTTCCGCGCGGGGGAACAGCGCTGAGAGAAACAAAACCCGACCCAGCATTCGCCATATATGAGATTGTAAATTCTTTTTCGAAAACCTTAACCCATCCTTCACCGCCTCCTAACCCGACGACCCCAGGCGCACTCCCATCCCGTGCGCAGTGTCGCTGCGGTGGCCGCCGGCCGTGCTCAGCCACCCGGAGCAACCGCATCCATTGCTGCACAGTATATGCCATATTGGAGAACTGCGAGGTACTGAACTTCAACCCTAGATTTCTTTCTCATTGATCTACGAAAACTCGATCCGAAAATTGTTACAGACAACCTAGATAACCCTCTTCCACCCTATCCAAGTAGAATTAGGGCCCGTGGATTAAATTTCCAAGAAATTCCTTGTAAAATACTAAAAAAATGACTAAAAACAGAATTAGATTCGTACATCAAACCCTTGTGTGGGAAGGCAACTTTTGACTGAACGTTCGACCGTTTAAAAATTTTGCTTGAATAGATTGCAGATAACATATACAAGTTTGAAACCCAATTTTTTTACTTTTATATTCATTGACTAGATTGTGCTTAAACCAGTCTCAAACTTTTAAGAAAAACTGGTTTTCGAACTTCAACTTTTGTGAAAACTCGATCGATACGACGTGCGTGTCACTACCACATTTTTAGCTTGAGGGTATTTTGGTTATTTTTAAAATTTTGGGAATTATTGGAATTATTTGGTATTAATTATAATTATTGTAATTTTAAGTGATTTTTAGTATAATTGATTTAGTGCTATTCTTGACTTTGACTTAGGGTGACTTAGGGGACTGTCCTAGAAGCTAACCCTAGTCATGACTACTTGGTTAGATTCTGAAACCCTAGCTTGACCTAAGTTAGTGATATCCTACTCATTAGAATTAATTTGGGAGAAAATAGGATTTGATTATGTTAGAGAATGGCTTGTGATTTCATAAGTCATGATTTATGGCTTAGGGCCATAGAGGCCCATAGACAACTAGTGGAACCCTAACCCTAGCCCAACACCCACTTGGCCGGATAACCCTAGTATTCCCCACTCTATTTAATGTCTCCTCAAACTTAGGGCTAGCCTCCTTAGGAAAAATAGCAAGTTGAAAATAGAGGTAAACCCTTTCTTCCCCAATCCATAACTCCTCCATTTCAACTCCTTTTTCTTTCTAATTTCTTGAAATATGTTCTAATCTCTGTGTATTTGATGGCTATGGTGAGAAATTTCAGGAAAGGGGCAATTTGGAAGAGTTGGGTAGCTTGAGGAACAACTCTCATTGAGGCTTTTTGAACCGTTTCACACACCTAGGTAAATTCTAATCCCTTCCATAAAATAGTATTTTAATTGCATGAATAGGAAGCCCTAGGTCTAACCTAACTGTTGGTATAGGCCTTGTTAATTTTTGTGTCCAATACGTGACCGTATCGGACACGTAGCAGTGGATACACATAGGTGTTCGATGAAATACCACAGTGGGCATTTCATCTTTCTTTTCAGATTTGGTTTGAATAAAAAATTAGGGTTTAGTCTCACTTACTGTTTTCCAGTGAACTGAGGTGTTTGTGGTGTCGTGTCGGGTCGCTATGGACACGGGTACACGCGAGGTGCAGCACGCGCGCGCGCAAGTGACATTTCCCCTGCTACTCGGGGGCTACTATACACTGTACACGTCACGTGGACAAGTAAAAATCGACACATGGGTGCGGACAGACGCGGACACGAGGCTCCCAAAGTTTTGTGAGTGCTCGTGTCGTGTCGGACACGCATTTGACTATACACTGGTCGTGCACTGTGCCGTGTACGTTCCTGTTATTCTTTCTGTGTTTTATTCCATTTTAAATTGTTTAAATTATGATTTAAATGCTAGATTAGATTCCTAGACATGTTGTTAATCTATGTTAGTTTGATTTTACATTTGAGATTGGGTTGTTTGCTGTGATATGGGGATACGAACATGTGTTGGGCTCGACTGATACATATTGACTGATACTTTATACACAATTTTTCTAAAACTGTTAATCCTATTTTTAATCCATTTTAATTGATGTTTTTCAAGTGTCAAATGATTCTCACATATTTGTTAGTTCATGTTTAATTCATGTTACATTCGAATTAGACTTTATGATTTGGAAATAGGATTTTGGCATTGTGTTGGGCTTTCAATGTGTATCGACTGATACATTTCATTCCAAAAACCCGAATTGATTTCCTTTCCTTAATCCAATTGAATGTCAATTTGATTTCATTTCCTGCTCACTGTAAATGGTTTCACTGATTTTGTTATTTAACTGTCACATGGTTTCAAAACTAAGAATTGGTTTCCCTTCCTTCTTTTAAACTGAACTGGAATGATCATTAATGTAAATTCTCATGCTTGTATTAGTTGTTTTTATGGTTGAATTCGAATGAAGGATTGGGTTGTCATTTTTCTATCACTGTTTCATTGGAAGCTGAGAACTGATTTCCTTTCTTATTACTTGACATTGATTTCCTTCCTTAAACTAAAATTTGAATGTGAATTCTCATATTTGTATTGGGTGTTGGTTGTTTTCATGTGATTCGAATTGGTGTGGAATGGAGGATTGGTTATCTAGTTAACTGAGATTTAGAGTACATATAAACTGTCATGTGATCCCATACCACACCCTGTTTTTTCTATTCCAGATTTCACACTTTCTCTTATTGCACTCACAGGTTATACACTGTTAATGTTTTAGGATATCACTCCATATTTCCCAGGTTACCACTGTTTCATAACACTCACTGTACACACATGAGCAAATGCACATTGCCTAACACTACTCACTGATTCCAGGTTATTGCCATGCCACTATTTCCTATTTGCACACACAAGTATCAATGTACATCACTAATTTTCCAGGAAATGTGTACTCACTGATTTTTCCTTCCATTTGACACTGTACACTGTTTGTTTACTATGCCTGTTCACTCACTGTCTTCTATTTTCCTGTTTACACACACATTCCCAATTACCCTCACACACACACACATAAGTTATATCAATGTATCACTCACTGATTTTCAGGATATTACACACACACTCTTGTCACTCATAACACTCCTATTGACACTTGACACTCTCAACACACACACATGTACACCATCACATTCCCTTTTCCTTATTCTCTATGTATATATATATATATGTGATGTACATATAGGTAGCCTATATGTTAATGAGTGTACTATATTATATTAGATACATTTATGGATATGTGTATATGTGATATGGTTTGGTTATAGGCAAGTTATAGCCTAGGGCTCATGGCCTATGGGTGTGTCTGTTTGACTAGTATAGAGTCTAGTTAGACTTGTTTAGTCTTGATTAAACCCAGAATACACTAGATAGCCTAGTATAGACTTGTTGACTTAGGTTTGACCTAGTTGACCTCGTTTGACTTCTAGGGTTGACCAGAGTTGACCAAGAGTTGACTTTAGTCTAGATTGACCTAGATTCATGTAGAATGCATTGAATTGCATCTTATTATCATTTTAGACTCATAGTGACTTGTACTGTTCTATAGGAGACAGACACCACTCCTCGGACAGTAGATATTCTTCAGATACTCAGGATACAGGCGAGTACATTCTCTGATCATTTCATATCCTGTATTAGGAGTATTTTCCTGCTTTAGATTACTTTATATGATGCTGACACGTTGGAAACACGGATTAGTACTATATGGATATTGTCGTACGATGTTATCCCCTTAGCAGATACATCGGGTATTTCGTGTTCGTGTCCTTTATCGTGAGCATCGCGTACTCCTTGTATTCGTGACATTCGTGTACGAAACGTGTGAACTCGTGTATATTCACGTATTCACATGACCTTCGTGTACAATAACATAACTTGGCTAGATCCTTGTGTATTGATTGGGGCGGGAGAGTAGAAGTGGTTATGTAATCAATCCAGTAGATTACTCATGTACGCCCTCTTTAGATTACTCGTGTACAACATCGTACTGTTTACATAACCATCTTGTGCTCTGAATCACTAGTCACTGATAGTTCCCTATATGTTGTATCTATTTATTTACAGTCTTCCTTTTTCATCATGTTATTCCTTCAGTTTCCTGTATCTTACTCTCTAGCATGTCTATATATCCTAACCTGTTATGATTTGTTGAGATGTACTGTGCTCGCTCCTGTCCTGACTGGACCTGTTGAAATATTATAGAGGACGAGGCTGAGGCGTTCTGCCCTACATACTACGGTGCTACCCTAGACGAGTGCTGTGACTTGGACTAGCAGCAGGACCCACTAGCAGTTGACGACACTCACCTAGATTAGGATGTCTTTACTTTTTATGGATTACTGTATATTGATTCTGAGATATTTTAGGATATGTACTTATTGAGACACTTAGACTTCTGGATTGTATCTCTGTGTTTCCGTTTCTGGTTATCTATCTATCTATCTTTTCATGCTCTACCTTAGATGTGATTGAGACTGTATTTGCTATGTCACCTCCATTCGGAGAGTATATACTGTATAGGTACCTTTATATTGTTAGATGTTGACCTAGGACTGCGTTCTACTGCCGACACTGCGGCGTAGGCTGGACATACCCATGTCTCGTGCCCTTACTCTAGGGTGCGGGTCGTGACACATTTTTAGTTGTGGCCCATGCAGGTCAGGTTTATGTAGTGGCATTCGAACTAGAGTATCTCTAAAGCCTGCAGTAGGAATTAGAATATTTTTGAAGGTACTCAATCACACTAGGAAAAACTCTTAATCAGATTCCTTTTATCTAAATTGTTTCTTATTGACTTCCCTTGAATATAAACGTTTTCCTTTTGAATTTTTGCTTCATTCTCAGAAATTGCTTCTTGTTTTGATCTATTTTTATGATGGTTGTGAAGACACGATCTCATCGCTCCGGTCCGGGGAATACTATCGAGAGGCTGGCCACCTCTCGTTCTGTTCATCTGGGCCTCGAGACCGCAGCTCCTGTTGTGCCGACTCAGGTTGGCATTTTTGCTACATTGGAGGTGCACCTTCGTCTGTACAGAGACCTTTTCCCGTTATTCCCGATTTCTCTCAGCAGCAGCGGTTCATGCAGCATTAGCAGCAGACCAGGAAAAACCAGCAGGGCGAGCTATCGTCAAGATAATCGAGGATGCACAGACCATTAGAGATCTTACCGCAAGTTCCGTTCTTCTCTATTCTATTCCCGTAATTGTCTCTTATAACTATCTTAAAATTCGATTACATCTGTTCCTTGTTGACTGATCAATTTGTTCTATTGTTCCTGTGTTATGTTTGTTTTTTTTCTTCTTCTGAGAAAAATCATATGGGCTAGGTCACCTCAGTTATGGGATCTAGAATCTTTGATAGTCATGTTAGCTGGCATTATAAGGACATATAGTCAGATTTTGGACGTATTTTTTGGGTGTGGAAATTTAAGGTTTTCGCTGCCAAGCATGCGGCAATATGAAAATTTTAAATACCATGATTCTAGAGGTATGTGCCTTAGTCAAGGACTCTGTGATTATCGTAGCCTTGTTCACTAGCGTGACGAAGACTCTGAGTAACATGATTTTGGACAGACGTATATGATTATACCCTTCTGTTGTTATAAATAATTTAGGAGTAGGGATATTTTAGTTTTGTAGAGCTTATTCATATGTAGTTCTTTCATAGTGTAATGATGTGATGTCTTGTAGAGTGTCTGTACCCTAGAGATGATAGTTAGCATTGGTATTAGAATAGTAACCTATTATAGATGATTTCCTTGTTATTTATAATACCAACCAGTTTACATATAGGATGCATGTTAGTATGCCTTACAGCCTTAATGATTGATATTATTTTCCCTTATTTTTTTCAGTGAGGCACCCATGACAAGAGCCTGTCCTTGAATATAGTGGTAGTTTCACCTAAGACTGAGGGGTCTATATATATAGACAGGTTGCACATGATATGGGCATATGGGATATGGGTTTGGTTGGTACATATAGATCATTGTTGTATAGAATTATTGACATGTTGTTAGCCTATTGGTCCACTTCCTATTTTGGTAAGTTCTCTTTGTGTTGAGTTCAGTCATGTTGATCAACCTTTATAGGCAGTGTGCAGACCCTTCACTAGATACCCTGTTCCCTTGGTTCAGACTTGTACAAGTTGTTCACCGCACTCAGCTTTCATTACCTACCATATTGCTTCATAGAGTTCACTGGACCATTGTTCAGACACCAATTATTGACTCACCAATATAACCATCAACCCTTTACCATATTTTGCATATTTGGAGAGTTAGTATCGTGCATATTAGAGGTCTGCACTCATCCTTACTCCTGTACATGGTGACCTACTACATCTCTTAGCATTTACCTTACTTGATAGCCTTATAATACCCTTCATTATAACCTACAGTACCTGCCCTACAAAACTTTTTTGGGCAAGGTTGTTCAGTCCATTTAGGACATGGTATTCATTGGGGATATAATATGGGTTGTTGATAAGAGTTCTCCCTTGACCACTGTTCTGTCCCAACACACCCTGCAGTATCTGACCTTTTTGGAGTGATAGGCATGTGGTAGGGAGTTGGTGTTATTAGACTTTGAGTAGAGCTGAGGTGATGAGGGTAAGGCATATATATATATATATATATATATATATATATATATACAAAATATATATATATATATATATATATATATATATATATATATATATATATATATATATATATATATATATATAGCTTGTATATCTGTAATGTATTTTGATTGGTATGTAGCCTGCACCCATTTGCAGTATACTGCCTATTGCATTCCCTGTACACCAGTTTGGTTCACTTCTTTCAGACCACTGTCTTGCATATAGTTAGTTCAGCCAGCTAGAGAGAAGAGCCCAGGTTGATCTAGAGGCATGTTTTAGTCACCATGTAGGTTTCCTTTTACATTGACTATACAAGTGGACCCAAATGTCCTGTCCTTCTGTTTATAAATACAGTCTCCTTAGCATCATTCCCTTTTGCCTATATTGATGTTCAGACCATTCATCCTTAGCCTAAATTCTAAGCATCTGTTCAGTCCCTTATGAGTTTTGTCTACTTTAACCCTTAGTTGATCAGTCATATATATATATATATATATATATATATATATATATATATATATATATATATATATATATATAGATGATATACTTAGGATGTATATGATGGGTTGTTGTTCTTGAGCATATATATATATATGTGGTATTTGGGATTGGTGTGCTTAGCTTGTAGGTATTTATTTATGGATGACTTGATAGGATTGGAAAGTTAAGAGCTAGCCTAATATAGAGTTTTTCTTTTGCTAATCTCTAGTTGCCAACACCTAGATAGCTAGCATAGGTAAAATCCTAAAAAGTTGACCAGTAGTTGACCATTGTCAATGTTTGACAAAGTTGACTGGAGATAGGATTAGAAGCAGGTTGTTGTTGAGTTGATGATCGTGTTTGATTTTTAGTAACTTGAGACCTTGCTTGTGATTAGGTTGGAGACATGGTTTTTCTGCGAATATCTCTGACTCGTGGTACTATACGTTTGGGTGGAGGTAGGAAGCTTAGCCCGCGCTTCATCGGACCTTTCGTGATCAGCGGAAGGGTTGGTGATGTGGCTTACAGGCTAGACTTGCCACCTGCACTAGTGGGTATCCATAACGTATTACACGTATCACAGTTGAGACGGTACGTGGCTGACCCTAGCCATGTACTCGATTACTCGGAGATTGAGGTAGGGCCTACTCTCAGTTATCCAGAGTAGCCAGTGGAGATTCTGGATCGCCGAAAGAAGGTGTTGAGAAACCAGGTGATACCCTTGGTTCGCATCGCATGAAGGCATCATTCTCCAGGAGAGTCTACCTGGGAGCGGGAGGATGAGATGCGCGAGCGATACCCATATTTGTTTGCACCGTGAGGTATGATTATCTATCCTTCTCATCTGTTAGTTTCGCCCTTTAATTTCGAAGACGAAATTATTTTGGGGGGGTAAATTTGTCACTACCACATTTCTAGCTTGAGGGTATTTTGGTCATTTTTAAAATTTTGGGAATTATTGGAATTAATTATAATTATTATAATTTTAAGTGATTTTTAGTATAATTGATTTAGTGCTATTCTTGACTTTGACTTAGGGTGACTTAGGGGACTGTCCTAGAAGCTAACCCTAGTCATGACTACTTGGTTAGATTATGAAACCCTAGCTTGACCTAAGTTAGTGATATCCTACTCATTAGAATTAATTGGGGGAAAATAGGATTTGATTAGGTTAGAGAATGGCTTGTGATTTCATAAGTCATAATTTATGGCTTAGGCCCATAGAGGCCCATAGAAAACTAATGGAACCCTAACCCTAGCCCAACACCCACTTGGCCGGCTAACCCTAGTATTCCCCACTCTATTTAATGTCTCCCCAAACTTAGGGCTAGCCTCCTTAGGAAAAATAGCAAGTTGAAAATAGAGGTAAACCCTTTCTTCCCTAATCCATAACTCCTCTATTTCAACTCCTTTTTCTTTCTAATTTCTTGCAATAGGTTCTAATTTCTGTGTATTTAATGTCTATGGTGAGAAATTTCAGGGAAGGGGCAATTTGGAAGAGTTGGGTAGCTTGAGGAACAACTCTCATTGAGGCTTTTTGAACCATTTCACACACCTAGGTAAATTCTAATCCCCTCCATAAAATAGTGTTTTAATTACATGAATAGGAAGCCCTAGGTGTACCCTAACTGTTGGTATAGGCCTTGTTAATTTTCGTGTCCAATACGTGTCCGTATCGGACACGTTTCAGTGGATACACATAGGTGTTCGATGAAATGCCACTGTGGGCATTTCATCCTTGTTTTCAGATTTGGTTTGAATAGGAAATTAGGGTTTAGTCTCGCTTACTGTTTTCCAGTAAACTGAGGTGTTTGTGGTGTTGTGATGGGTCGTTATGGACACGGGTACATACGGGGTGCAGTACGCGCGTGTGCAAGTGATATTTCCCCTGCTACTCGGGGGCCACTGTGCACTGTACACGTCACGTGGACACGTAGAAATCGACACATGGGTACGGGCAGACACTGACACGAGGCTCCCAAAGTTTCGTGAGTCCTCGTGTCGTGTCGGACACGCATTTGACTGTGCACTGGTCGTGCACTGTGCCGTGTACGTTCCTGTTATTCTTCCTGTATTTTATTCCATTTTAAATTGTTTAAATTATGATTTAAATGCAAGATTAGATTCCTAGACATGTTGTTAATCTATGTTAGTTTGATTTTACATTTGAGATTGGGTTGTTTGCTGTGATATGGGGATTCGAACATGTGTTGGGCTCGACTGATACATATTGACTGATACTTTATACACAGTTTTCCTAAAACTGTTAATCCTATTTTTAATCCATTTTAATTGATGTTTTTCAACTGTCAAATGATTCTCACATATTGGTTATTTCATATTTAATTCATGTTACATTCGAATTAGACTTTATGATTTGGAAATAGGATTTTGGCATTGTCTTGGCTTTCAATGTGTATCGACTGATACATTTCATTCCAAAAACCCGAATTGATTTCCTTTCCTTAATCCAATTGAATGTCAATTTGATTTCATTTCCTGCTCACTGTAAATGGTTTTACTGATTTTGTTATTTAACTGTCACATGGTTTCAAAACTAAGAATTGGTTTCCCTTCCTTCTTTTAAACTGAACTGGAATGATCATTAATGTAAATTCTCATGCTTATATTTGTTGTTTTCATGGTTGAATTCGAATGAAGGATTGGGTTGTCATTTTTCTATCACTGTTTCATTGGAAAGCTGAGAACTGATTTCCTTTCCTATTACCTGACATTGATTTCCTTCCTTAAACTAAAATTTGAATGTGAATTCTCATATTTGCATTGGGTGTTGGTTGTTTTCATGTGATTCGAATTGGTGTGGAATGGGGGATTGGTTATCTAGTTAACTAAGATTTAGAGTACATGTAAACAGTCATGTGATCCCATATCACACCCTGTTTTTCCTATTCCAGATTTCACACTTCCTCTTATTGCACTCACTGGTTATACACTGTCAATGTTTCAGGATATCACTCCATATTTCCCAGGTTCCCACTGTTTCATAACACTCACTGTACACACATGAGCAAATGCACATTGCCTAACACTACTCACTGATTCCAGGTTATTGCCATGCCACTATTTTCTATTTGCACACACAAGTATTAATGTACATCACTGATTTTCCAGGAATTGTGTACTCACTGATTTTTCCTTCCATTTGACACTGTACACTGTTTGTTTCCTATCCCTGTTCACTCACTGTCTTCCATTTTCCTGTTTACACACACATTCCCAATTACCCTCACACACACACACAAGTTATATCAATGTATCACTCACTGATTTTCAGGATATTACACACACACTCTTGTCACTCATAATACTCCTATTGACACTTGACACTCTCAACACACACACATGTACACCATCACATTCCCTTTTCCTTATTCTCTATGTATATATATATATATATATATATATATATATATATATATGTGTGTGTGTGTGTGTGTGTGTGTGTGATGTACATATAGGTAGCCTATATGTTAATGAGTGTACTATATTATATTAGATACATTTATGGATATGTGTATATGTGATGTGGTTTGGATATAGGCATGTTATAGCCTATAGCCTAGGGCTCATGGCCTATGGGTGTGTCTGTTTGCCTAGTATAGAGTCTAGTTAGACTTGTTTAGTCTTGATTAGACCCAGAATAGACTAGATAGCCTAGTATAGACTTGTTGACTTAGGTTTGACCTAGTTTGACTTCTAGGGTTGACCAGAGTTGACCAAGAGTTGACTTTGGTCTAGATTGACCTAGATTCATGTAGAATGCATTGAATTGCATATTATTATCATTTTAGACTCATAGTGACTTATACTGTTCTATAGGAGACAGACACCACTCCTCGGACAGTAGATATTCTTCAGATACTCAGGATACAGGCGAGTACATTCTCTGATCATTTCATATCCTGCATTAGGAGTATTTTCCTGCTTTAGATTACTGTACATGATGCTGACACGTTGGAAACACGGATTAGTACTAACGGATCTTGTTGTGCGATGTTATCCCCTTAGCGGATACATCGGGTATTTCGTGTTCGTGTACTTTATCGTGAGCATCGTGTACTCCTTGTATTCGTGACATTTATGTAAGAAATGTGTGAAATCGTGTATATTCATGTATTTACATGACCTTCGTGTACAATAACATAACTTGGCTAGATCCTTGTGTATTGATTGGGGCGGGGAAGTAGAAGTGGTTATGTAATCAATCCAGTAGATTACTCGTGTACGCCCTCTTTAGATTACTCGTATACAATATCATGCCGTTTACATAACCATCTTGTGCTCTGAATCACTAGTCACTGATAGTTCCCTATAGGTTGTCTCTATTTATTTACAGTCTTCCTTTTTATCATGTTATTCCTTCAGTTTCCTGTATCTTACTCTCTAGTATGTCTATATATCCTAACCTGTTTTGATTTGTTGAGATGTACTGTGCTCGATCCTGTCCTGACTGGACCTGTTGAAATATTACAGAGGACGAGGCTGAGGCGTTCTGTCCTACATACTACGGTGCTACCCTAGATGAGTGCTATGACTTGGACCAGCAGCAGGACCCACTAGCAGTTGACGACACTCTCCTAGATTAGGATGTCTTTACTTTTCATGGATTACTGTATATTGATTCTGAGATATTTTAGGATATGTACTTATTGAGACACTCAGGCTTCTGGATTGTATCTCTGTGTTTCCGTTTCTGGTTATCTATCTATCTATCTTTCATGCTCTACCTTAGATGTGATTGAGACTGTATTTGCTATGTCACCTCCATTCGAAGAGTATATACTGTACAAGTACCTTTATATTGTTAGATATTGACCTAGGACAGTATTCTACCGCCGATACTACGGCGTAGGCTGGACGTACCCACGTCTCGTACCCTTACACTAGGGTGCGGGTCGTGACAGTGCGTTCCGTCAAATCGGGCGACATGGTCGCAAACCGAAAGCATCGAAAGGTTCGTATCGATTTTGCAGACGTGTGGGCTTTGACAGAATTTAAATTGGTTGCGTGTGCGTGAAGAATTTGATGCGTATCCGACAAAATTCACCGTATCGGCCTTTTTTCAAATTTCGCAATTACTTTGTGAACGTTCGTCAAATCGAGAGGAAACTTGCGCTAGCAGGACCATTTTATTTTTATGGTCCTGTATGCCAAGTTTGGTCTGATTCTGAGAAGGTCGACCGGAACGCCAATTTGGCGGGCCCGCGATCCAATCCAACGGACAAAATTGTGCACGGCCCACCGGAATCCAACTTTGAACATATGGCTGGGTTCGTCTCATCAAATTGGATCCATAGACAAGTAGTTTGATGACTTTAGAGACCGTAGATTCTGGCATACGTTTCGGTGCAAAATGGATCAAACGATGGACACCGTTTTGACCCGAAGTTATGATTTTGCCCCTGTTCCAGAATTGGACTTTTGGACGGGCATTTCCTAGACATATCTTTTATTTCGAACACTTTCGTGGTGTTTATTTCCGCATTCGAGGACGTATGCAGGATTTGGATTTCATCGCTTCGTTATTCTGACGGGTCGAGCTATTGGATGTCGCCCTTTTGCACACAACCTCAGGCAAGATACCTTGCCACCTTAATTTGTGATTTACATATTCTTATTTTTAGTTGTTATTTTCAGCATTTCTTATTTGTTGTTGTTATAAAACTGTGCGTCTAATTCACACTTTGGTGCAAGCGACTCTATCAGTCGTTTTCTTGCTTTTATTTAATTCTTTTGTATTGATTTAGTTTAGTGACCACCCATTTTTGATGAGGTATTGGTATATCTCATGTGGCCTTAACACATACTTTATCGCGAGATGTGAGTCACTTGTAGGACACGTACTCGCGTAGTCGGCCGGCCACCGATACGTATGAGGCGTGCGACGGTTAGGAGTAACTGCCAATAGAATTGCATTCTAGTAGACTTGGCAGTTACTAGAGGTTTCTATGAGTCATGGATGTGACCCTACAAGGCATTGGGTGGGGAGAACAGTTCCTTAACGTATGGGCCACGTATGCACTTCCCTATTATTGTCGGTTATCTCCGCTGGAGATACGGTCCTAGATCCTAATACTTGATTTCCTGCTGGCCTCTGACATTCGGTGAATTTTATGATTTGAGGTCCCTGGTATCCTGATAGGACCATACCTGAGTTCCTGCACCTGAGCTAGAGTGCCCATACGTTGAAGGTTTGTTCTTAACTGCATTTTCACTGTAGAATTGGTAGGCACCCTATGGCATGCATTTCCTTTTACTCTATATTATATATCACAAATTATATGGCATGTTCTTTATGTATCATGTTACATCCCTCTGAGTTCCTGGTTATCTCTCCAGGTGTGTGCTTTGTGACTTTTCGCAGGTGTTCTAGCCAACACCGTGATCTTCTCTATTTCTTCAAGGATGATTACTCTTGGTTCGTCTTGCCATTTTATCGATCATTTTCTTATTATCTTCTTTCATTTAAAATGGTTGTTAGTAGATTTGTCTTCGCCCAACTACATGTGTGAATGACAAATTCTTGAGTTGATTATAATATTATTCTTTATTGTTGTGGATAAGATTTAGTTATCATAGTTTTACTGCATTTTACAGCTTGTGTATACATACGGGTTTCCATGCATTGGAGTATACTTTGTATGTATACAGCTGACATGTCTGCATACTTAGTCCTAATTATTTTGGGACTGGGGCGTTACAACAGCGCATGGAGCTGACAAGCACATAAGCTGTGTGGCACATCTGCTTCGGTCAGCTTTGTTGAGTCTTTCGAGGCATTGATGACTCTTCGACTTAGCTAAGTTTGAGGTGGCAGATTCATCGTCATTAATGCAACTTCATTGCACTAAATTTGGAGAAGTTGCCACTTGGCGCATGGGTATGATTTTCCATGGCCTATAAATAGCAATGTAGAGAGTTTGCTTATTCTTTTCATCTAAACTTCTCTTTTGAGATGAACTCGATCAATGATCCTCCTTGGCAAGATATTGCACTACGGATTATGGATGTCCTCGTCCAAAGGAGCTTTGACTTTGATGACAAACTCCTTCAGAAGACCGATATGCGTCGAAAGAGCTATAGACACAACAGCTTATGTTCGATCCCATTATCAGCAATGTTCTTCTACGAGATGGCGTTGGATGTCTGTTGCATCCAAAGATCGGGGTCGTCGTGCCCCGACTTCCGTTATGCTAGAAGAGCCATCGGGTTTGGATTTATTGCCAATCCGCGTTCTGCTCAATAAATGCTCCATTGGCTGAAGCACTCGTACGTTTGACGAGAAAATGATTCGGTCTGATGATAAAGGGTGATGCGCCTAAACTGAGATGCCAGAGTAATGCACCTAGCTGTAGAGTTTTGGCTTCTTTGTAATAGACTTTTTATTTTAGTCATGTAATAGATTTTCATATGAAATAAAAATCTACTCTTCATGTGCTTTTTATTTTTGCTATCTTTGGAGATACACTGACATTTATCCTGAGTTTTTGACGTATGATGTAAGTGGCGCATAGAAACTTTTGGTCTTCGGATGCGCCTGAAATTCTATGCTTCTACAAGTCCCGAACGTTAATATTAGTACATGTTTGTACAGAGTAGCTCAGATACGTGCGCAGATTGTTCTTTGGGCAAACCAGATCCCGGCCCATTAGTGTGACGGAGTACTGGGTTCCGACATGAGCTGCCAGGGAAGTGGCGAGACCAGCGAGGGCATCGGCCTCCAGGTTTTTCAATTGAGGTACATCCTCTATAAAGAACCCTGTAAGTAGATATGATGTATATTGCTGCTTGATAATACGGGACCAGATCCTCATGTCGAACCTCATATTATCCTTGAACATGACTAATTATCAGTTTCGAGTCGCCATAGGCCTCATAATAGTCAACTCCCAACTATTTGGCGTTGTACTCAGCAACATTATTGGTGCATGATTCCATGAGAGAATATGCACGGTGGATGACTAGACCGTCAGGAGTGACGAGGACTACTCCGACTCCTACGATGATTTTGCCCTTGGGGCCTATTCTCCAGGCACCGTCAAAGAACATTCGCCATACGGGATTGTGTGCGACTGCATTAGACTCTAGGACTTCTTTAAGAATGCCGTCGTAAAGCTTTGATATTTTCTGTACATGATGTACCGCCAAGAAGTCGCCCAATGCTTCATCCTTCACCGCCTTTTGTGGGACGAAAACCATATCATAAGGCCTCAAGAGGATCATCCATGTGGCTAACTGTGAGTTTTGTGCCCCAAGGTTGGTCATAAGGACTCTGAGGGGATTAACTCTGGAGATGACATGAATTGTCTGTCCAGCCACATAATGGCACATCTTTTGGATGGCAAAGCCTTGAACAAGACACTCCTTTTCAACAGGATTATACCGATGTTTGATGCCAATCATGGTCCTGCTTAGATAGTAGATTGCTAGTTCGTAGCCGTCGTTGCTCTTCTGGGATAACAAAGCGTCCAGAGAATGTTCAATGGCTCGGACGTATAGTAGAAAGGGCCTCCCTACGACTGGTGCTACCAAGACTGCGGGACAGGTGATATATTCTTGATGTCATCGAACGCGTGCTGGTATTCTTCAGTCCAGACATAGAAAACCCCTTTCTTCATTAACTTGGTGAATGGTTGACATCGCCCAGAAAGATTTGCCATGAATCTTCTGTTGTATGCCGTCAATAACCCTCTATGAATTGGGTAATAGCATTATGTGTATGATGGGAAGTTGATTATAAAATGAATCCATGTCTCGATGTATCTGGTTGATGATGTCCCCTTAAGAAATTCATAAGGATTGTCATGTAAACCCTGCAGGTAGATTATATCCGACATGACAAATAAAGTTGAGTGATACTACTTAAGGATAAAAGATATCGATCAATTTAGTTATCAGTAACTTATTTTGATTGACGGACAATCGATATCTTAACATGGGGAGACAAACAAAGCATACAATAAGAAGGAGCCCATAAACATAATTTGGGATTAGGAAGGTAGTGCAACAATAACTCTTTAGTGGATCGAGATATTGTTAACAAGCCTGGGTTGTGTGTTCGGGCTGAACATAGTATACCTAGATCCGTTAGGAGACCTAAACCTAATTTCTTCTCATAGTCCCTACCGTAGCCTATATATACCCTCTATTCTCTAGCCGTCATATGTATCCAAAGAAGAGCATCTTTCTCTAATTCATCCATCACGAGAGGAGAGAAAGGGAAGAAAGCCAAGAGAAGAAAAGTTTGAAAGATCATCGCCCATACGACGTCCAACCCGAGGAAGTAATACGTGCAGAAGATCTTGGGGTTGCTGACTGCTCGAGGTTGCTAGGAACTGTCATCTTCTTCTCATCGTAGGTATAATTCGTGAACCCTAGTTTTCGTCTATGAAGGGTTAGAACACATTTATATCTGTTTAACTTTCTATCGATCAATACGCACACCAACCCGTGGTCTTGGGAATCCTCAGTTCCATCAATTGCTATCAGAGCCAGTATTGGATCTGCATATTGATTGATACATCCATGTTGACCAATAAAACACAATGTCAAATAATAGTCGGTAGATGTAGATCTGTTCTGACTTGGTTTTACAAGCATCTTAGATCTAACTATTATGGTAATATATGTTCTATTTGTGTTGTTTTAAACCATGGACATGCCATGGCTGTTGTTGTTGTTCATGGATGTAATTAAAATCACGAGGGTTGATCGTGCTTATTTATTTAATTTTTTTAATTTAGATTATGTGTGAACTCCTTCGGGAGGCATAGGATTGATGTTATCTTAAATATATTCGGTCTATCGTGATGGCAGTGGTGGCATCTAGGTCAAATATTCTGCAACTCATCCACTTGCTTCTTGAACTCCACCAGCTCGCTGTTGTTCACTCTATAGACGTGCTGAGATATCGGCTCTATGCCGGGCACCAAATCTATAGAA
>JANAVB010026799.1:4112116-4113487 GCA_029216955.1 Iris pallida
AGTTCTCCACGATTATCAACGGTCAGCAGATGGCTTCTTCAAATTGACTCGCGGAGTTAGGCAAGGAGACCTTTTATCATCCACCATCTTCATCATAATGGCGGACGCCTTGAGCAGAAATCTCAATAAGATGGCTAGCACCCCAAACTTCCGACACTATCATACCGTCA
Organism: Iris pallida; assembly: GCA_029216955.1. NCBI lineage: Eukaryota > Viridiplantae > Streptophyta > Magnoliopsida > Asparagales > Iridaceae > Iris > Iris pallida. The sequence goes on from JANAVB010026799.1 coordinate 4,112,287, forward strand.
GCGATGCCCGATCATCACCCCACATGGCTTTCATCATCACCCACACATGGCTTTCACATCGACGATATCCTCATTTTTTTCTTCTGGGGATAACGGGTCTATGGGAATGGTCCATAACATGCTTCAGAGATACGCCAGATGCTCGGGCCAGAAGGTCAATCCGGACAAAAGTATCATCTACACACCACTACAATATTAAGAGAGACCACGCGGCTAGCCTCTCCAATCATCACCTCTTTCCCATCAAGCATCCCCCTCTCCACTACCTCGGCTGCCCTCTTGTGTACGATAAATCCAACACTGGCATTTTTGAGAATCTGATCAACCGTATCAGAAAAAACTCGAGGGCTGGCATAATGCTACTCTGTCTCTGGGAGGCAAGATAATCCTCTTCAATCACATCCGCACTATCATTCATTCCCATCTACACCCTTGGCCGCGTGCTCCCCTCCAAGAAAGTTTCTATCCTCCTCGATCGAGAGCATCTTCAGCCACTTTCTCTGGGGCACAGCGGGGGCAATGACAGCATCATTGGGCTAGTTGGGATACCATAAGCGTATCCGACCGGGGATGGGGCCTAGGTTTTACCAAACTTTTCCACATCGTTAATGCATTTTCTATGAAACTGTGGTAGAAGCTTCGCTCATGTCAGAACCTATGGACTAGTTTATCATAAAGGCCAGATACTTCAAGCACATCCATCCATCGACGCCATCTCCAACAGCAGATCCTCAGCGGCTTGGCGCCGCATTCTCATCCGGAGGTCTCTTGTCGAAATGGAGATCCGCCTTCACTCATAGGCAACGACGAGTCGTCACCATTTCTAGAACATTGGGTTGGGGACTCCTTGCTCCCCAACCTTTCAACAGCTCCCAGAATAGCACTATCAAGGAACTATGGACCCCTCCGACAACAACTGGAATTGGAAGAAGATCCGGATCTGGGCTGGTACAGAAGCTGTCGCCTGTATCCGTCGTAGTGGTCTGATGTTAGGGCCGAACGCAGACAAACTCCAGTGGAAAGCATACGGCTTCCAAATTATTCTCGTTAAATCAGCCAGAAGATGATCCTTGGCAACGCAGCAACGACTACCACCGTTGCAAAATCCTTTTGGCAACTTGCATCCCTAGAAGTGGTCCTTCTTCATTTGGAGAGCCCTGCGCAATATCCTTCCTCCCACGGATGACACCTCAACAATATC